>CM064520.1:1308789-1511289 GCA_032716605.1 Paralithodes platypus
CACTGGGGTAAATCAAATAGCAAAACAGTGGTGGAACTACCATCCGGGTGAGGGACTGCTCTGGGTCTGCTCCTTCAGTGTTCAGTTCAGTTCAGTGTTCAGTGTGGATTGTGTTCTTTTATTTAATAATTTTCATTTTAGTAAGCGTTGTTTCCACATAGCGATTTTGATAATTTAATTTGACTTTATACTGTCCTTGTCCCAATTTTGGTTTGTTTAGTTTGCAAGTTTTACATTTTAATTCATGGTTATAATCCACTTAGTGGAAATGGCACTGTGGAGTGGGTCAGTCGGGGCGTGTCTGGGAGCCTGGAGGCAGTTTCTGCCATGGCCATCCCTTTTGGGGCACTTCCTCTGGAAGCAAGGCGTCAGATTTGATGATGATGATGATGATGAGAGCCGTTGTTGATACTGGCGCGTAACTTTTTTACTGATGGATGTCGCCGTCGCTGGTACTGGATGGGTTAAGCTCCTAATGTCAGTGTATATTACCCTAAAAATGCAAAATAACTACATGATTTTAACCCCCTGATACGCAGAACGCGATTAATCCCTTCAGGATATTAACCATATGATTTCAAAAATGTGTTCACAAACTGAATATAATCGTCCATTAATAGCCAGAATAAAAGAAAGAAATTCGCCTTCGAACACTGAAATGGTTAACCCTTTCAGTACCGGTGACGTCTTTATCATTATAGTCTGGCAACTATAGACGCTTTTGATCAGCTTAGGAAGGACGTCTACCCATTAAAAGGCTACAGACTTTCAATTAGTCCCTTTAACTACCATAATATTCTTCCTAAGCTTCATAAAATCGTCTGAATGTAGCTGAAATCAAATTAAAGGGACGTGGCTGGTAGAGAAGGGGTTAATGCCAGCAACCGACCCAATGTTAGCAGAAAACGTTGGTGTGACTCTTCCTTGACCCCAGACCCCACAGTAGCTCACACTGCATCTTCAAAACATTACAAACTATAGTCTTATTTATTGAACCTGGCGAATTTGTACTTGCTCGCTTTGGATTAGAGCACTCTATTTCATACTGTTTGGCTGGTGGTAGGCTAATTTTAGTGTTTCTTTTTTTGCAAGTTAATGATGATATTCTTACATAGTACAGTCTCCCAAATAAGTGATGTTGCGGCACCAAGTATATTTCGATCAATAATTGGTATCAGCACTATCTAAGCATTAATTCATCGCTTCCAGTGAGATATACAAACATGTCCCAACCTTTACACACACTATTCAACATCTGGCAGACATTAATACAGCACACAGCGACCAAACCATAATGACAGCGGCGACACAACTTATTTGGCCATCAGCCAAGCAGCTCAAAGTAGTGTTCTCAAGCCTAAAGTGACCAAGTGTAATCTTGCCAGGTAAAAAAAAAAAAAAAAAAAAACACTACATGTTACAAAAACACTGATTGAATATGGCATGGAAGAGAATGTTCCTTGGGTAAATAATCACTTACTTTATGATCTGTAGGAAATATTTACTTTTCCTTCTATAGTCTGTTCATTCTAGGTTGGGCAGAAATCCTAACCTCTAGCCTGTATAACTCAAAATGAGCTAGAGTAAGTGAACTGTCAATTTATACACATATTCCCTTGACAAGTCTTCCTATTTGGTAGAAGTATTAGCTCGATTACTATCTATCTATCTATCTATTGCCTGACACCGTGATCCCCGAAGGGGTGGCCACGAACGAACATTACTCGATTACTCTAGTCCTTTTTTTAGTTATGAGAGGTTAGGGGTTACGATTTCTGCCCAACCTAGAATGAACGGACTTTAATATATATTAGGGTTTGGCGAACATGTATGGTCTATTCATGATATACAGGGATAAGTTTGCTTGGGAAACAGATTAACTTGCTCATGTAGTGATGTACACCCTATGTGGTGGATTGTGTTCTTTTATTTAATAATTTTCATTTTAGTAAGCGTTGTTTCCACATAGCGATTTTGATAATTTAATTTGACTTTATATTGTCCTTGTCCCAATTTTGGTTTGTTTAGTTTGCAAGTTTTACATTTTAATTTTAATTTTAATTATAAATCTTGTTTCTAGTGCGTATCAAGCATCGGTATGCACGCATTTTATATCGTTATGTTACACACAAATATTTACAGTACACACGATTATAGCACACTTAGGTAAACTAGCGTTATTTAGACACACAAGAATCATGCCTTTTATTTCTGTCATTTACAGTATATCGCGTTGATAAGCATTTGATTTTTCATTTGAAAGTGATACCTGTCTGGGTGCCTGCCGTAGCCACTGTTAAATTAAGGGGTCCTTTTTTTTTTTTTTTTTTTTTTTTTTTTTTTTTTTTTCCCTCGCTCTCGTGTGTTGTATCCATTTGGCCCCATTCAGCCTACTGTTTTACGACGTTTATCCCCATCCAGGTCTCGTTTTTTTCCGCGAGCCAGCATATTTTTAAAATGTTTTTGACAGCAGGCTGAATTTGTACATTTTTCGATAGCCGGATTTCTTCATACAATGCTGGCTTGCCATCGCTCGCCAAGATGAAATCGACACCTAGATGGGGATAAAAGTCTTAAAACAGTAGGCTGGATTGGGCCGAATGAACACAAGTCAGAGAAAGAGAGAAAAGGGGAGAAAATAAGCAGGTGACCCCCCTTAGGAATGGGAGGTTTGTGGGATATGTCAAGTATTTCAGGTTATACAAGTAATATTAATGTTACAAGTTGGTGAAAGGCATAGATGCATTATACGCATATTATACATACTGGATGTATATTAATAATTATGTTCTCTCCACCAACCAACTTTACTCCTAAACTTGATTAATGATATTTGATATAATCCCGGAATAATCATGAACCCATTTGATTGATTGATGTAGGATTCATGTGGTAAATAACAAAACTATGATTTTTTTATTTTTTTTATTTTTTTCCATCTACTCCCTCTCGGTGCGAGGGTTCTGATTGACTCACTCATTTTTGGGCAATGTTTTTGGTAGAAAAATGTCCCGGCCGAAGACCGGTTTCTTTCGAATTGCAGGCTCACCCCTCAAAATCGACACATGAATGGGGTGAAATGTCTTATAATCACCAAAAATGAGTCAAACTTCTTGAATAACCAAACTAATGGGATGAAACACAGAGGGTCCCAAAAGACCTGCATAGCACCGGAACCAAATAAGGCTAAGAGGAGTATTTTTTTGTTCTGGACCCCCTTCTCCCTCATGTTTAGCCCCAGTGGTTTGGCGATTTAAAGAATTGTGCCATTTAGGTGTAATTTAGGAGGAATCCCAATGATAAAGGAATGTTATCACTGTGGGGAAGAAGGTGTGATACTCTATGCCTAATCCAAATGTGAGACAATATTACTCAAGTACGATTCACTTCCAGACAGAAATGATAACACTTCACTCTTTTAAGTACAGAATATATATGCAAATATCAAAACATGTACAAGTATTTTTAATGTAAAACTTGCAAAATAAACAAACCAAAACGTATACGAACACAGTAAAAAGACAAAACAACTAATCAAAATCGCTATGTGGAAACAACGCCTAAGTAAAATAATAATTTACAAGTTTCCGATGACAGAAATTCACTGGGGCCTTGTGATTCATATAAATACTTTACCTGTTCTTAACCCTTAGATGATATGATGACGCATTTCTTTGTTGTCTAGCTATTATTATATCATTTTATGTTAGGAAGAGTATATGGAAGTCTGAGGGTTGATTGAGAACGTCTTTACCCTTTTAAATCTCACAGATCCTTCCTTAGCTGTATACAATCATCTAATGATAGCCAGAATAAACTATCAAAATGCGTCATAATCTTTTAAGTGTTAAGTTAGTCTAGAAAGTTCCAAGCTTACCTTTTAGCTTCTGTATATAGCATCGTGAGTAGGTCCATCTTTGTGTTCACCTCATAGCGGCCTCCCAGACACCTATACCCGGTTTCATTTCAGCTGGCGGTAAATTGAATCCTTTAGTAGCTATTTTCTCGATACTTAATGGAAAAATATGAAACTACCATGTCTCTGCATCATATTAAGACCAAGTTTATATAATTAGTACCATATTTCATGACAAAATCTTCAAAATAACTGAGAAATGTTGATGGGAACTTTTCAATTTACCGTCAGTTGAAAATAAACCGGTTATAGGTCTTTGGCATCCCTCTTACATCATTGACTGAATAACTAACGTGGCATTAGGCGACTTGACTATATTTGTATAAAAAGTTGGTGTGTTTATACATGTGTATATATGAGTATGAACGATAAGTGTCCAGGTTCCTTTCACCCCAAAACATTGAGCTGGAACTATGGCAAACTTAAATTAATCAGCCAGACGATGTTTTTGTATTTCCTTGACTAATTAAAGTTATATATGACTGCAGTAGTGTATGTTTGTTGATGTACATAGTGTGAGTGTTGAATAAAGCAGGTATCACACGAGAGATTATATACTCAACATTCGATTATCAACATTTTTCTGGCAACATTTCTGGAATATTTTGCACTGGTATCGGAAATGAGACTAATTATAGACAGAAATATATTAAATGTTGACCTCATATACTGCCAGGCCAGTGTTGAGGATAAATGTTAAGGGAAAACGCGCTTGTGTGATACCGGTTTAACGCTTGTATTCTTAATAACAATTCTTTCCCTTCGATGCACCGTTAAGGGGGAGGTAGTATGTACTCGCTTTCTCTGAACCCCCTTCTCCCTCATGTTTAGCATATTAGTTTTGAGATTATAAGATGTTCCTTCCTTTATTTTGGCGACTTTGAGACCTTACACCCCATTTCTTTGTCAATATTAAGACATTTCGTTCCATTTAGGTGTCGATTATTTACTGGTGAGCGATAGCGAGCCTGTGATTTTAGAAGGAAACGGCCTTCGGCCGGGAAATTTTTCTACCGAAAAATGTACAAATTAATCTTGAAAGAGGGTCTAGAGCGTGTTTTTTTAAGCTTGATGGAGGTCTAGCGAGGAAACTCAAAAATAAAGTGAATACATAAATACAGTACCGGTATCTAGACCAAAAACCAAGCACTACCCCCAAACTAACCTAACCTAACCAGACCCGGTAGGGCTCTTGAACGCCCATAAAAAACACACCCGAGCTACCCGGAAGGGCTCTTAAAGACCCATGAGCTCAAAGCCTGTAAGCTTGGTGTGCGAGGCGTCGGTCCGACGCATGTAAACAACAGCCGGCTGGACCGACGCCCCGCATCTCCGGCCACAAGAAGGAGTGCGTCGCTTGTTCGTGTGTGCCTGTATGTTATTGTTAAGTATCGAAAAGTAGTGTAAAGTGGCTGTTTTTGCCATAAAGTTATCTCCAATGAAATCATCATCACAACTGAACCAGTTGACTTAGAGAGCTCTACTTAACGCCATTCTACAGGTACGAAACACATCTACGCTTGGGGATGCGCGGGAATGCGGAAGCAGTCAGAATAACAAAGATACGGTAGCCGGGCGTTAAGTCTGGGTGTCAGTTTCTTTTTAATGTTTGTGGTGTGCTGTTTGGGCTGGAGGGTTGGACGATATAACTATAAAATTGACTTTTATCTTTGGAAATACGCATTGTAATCCGTGTAGCCTACTCTCTGTAAACAACAGTATTATTCTTATGTTATCAACCCGTTCAGTACCAGTGGCGGCTCCCTGCCGTCAGTAGATAAATCACTCCCCAGTCACAGTGACGGCAGAGAGCCTTCAGTAATATACGATCCTTGTAATAATAATAATAATAATAATAATAATAATATTTATTCAGTTAGCAATTTACAGAGTTGGTACCACATAGTAACTGCCCGTATCAGGCAGTGCCTGGTACCATGACCGTTTGAGCACTGCTCTAGAGTTGGCAACACTTCTCAGCTTATATGCAAGCCTCTACAGGCTGGGAGAGCCAGTATTCCTTCATCTTTTGAGGTGGGAGCTTGTTATATCTTGCCATTTTGACCACATTGCTTGGGACTGGGGGGGACTTTTATTACTGTACCCTATGGTACAGTAGGGGTTAATACGTGTACTCCCTGTAAGCAAGACTCATTCCCATAGTATCCCTTCGGGTTCAGGCGCTGCGAAAGGAAAGAATTGCTTAACCTCTTGAGGATTATGACTGGTTTAACAGTTTGTTTTTGGCTAATAATAGACGATTTTATGCAGTTTCAGAAGGATCTCGAGCAATCAGAGGGGCAAAAACGATCTCACAGATCCTTCTTTATCTTACTAAAATCGTCTAATGATAGACAAATAATATGAGTAAAACCGTTGTCGGACACAGAGAGAGTAAAGGGGGCCCACCTAATTTTGTTTTTGTTTTTCTCTCTCTCCCTCTCTCTCTGTGTTGTATCCATTCGGCTCCATTCAGCCTACTGTTTTAAGTCCCCATCCAGCAGGCTAAATTTGTACATTTTTCGATAGTAAAATTTCTGCGGCGAAGCCTGATTTCTCCATACAATGCTGGCTCTCTATCGCTCGACAGTAAGAAACCGATCCCTGGATGGGGATAAACGTCTTAAAACAGTAGGATGAATGAGACCGAATGGATACAAGCCAGAGAAAAAGAGAAAAGGAGAGAAATAAACAAAATCCTTGGACCCCCCTTAATACACTAATGGTTTGAGTGTGTTGGTGGCCTTCCCCTCCCCAACAGAGCCTGGCGGCGGCACTACAGCAGAAGGGGCGACAGAGGCGGCTGGGCATGTTCAGAGCCGTCGCCAAGGGGGTGCTGAGTGCTTGCTGAATCTTGTCATACCCCACAATAGTCGTAATGATCTTCAGTGCAATGACCTCACTACCTTTAAAAAAAAAAAAAAAAAAATGCTGTAATCTGGGGGGTTTTCTGATGACGGTAGATTGTTATGTTCTCATCTAGATTATTCAGGTATTAATTAAGTTGAGCTTGTATCGAAATATGTTAATTATGAAAACTTGCCATTAATATGACAAGACATACAGTATAGTAGCTACCTATTTTCCATAAGTATCAATAAACCAACTGTCGAGGGATTGAATTTTACCGTCTGCTAAAAACAAACAGATTATAGATGAATTTATTCACCTTAGGAAAGACCTCTAATAATCAAAGAGATTAACAAATAACCCTCTGACCCTCAAAGGCATTGCCTAAGTTGAGTAAATTAGTAAAATGCCAAATGACAGAAAGTACTACTGTATATGTAAAGTTAAGTCTTATACTGTATATTTCAATGATGTCATTGTACTGAAAGTGTTTAGGCGGAGTTACACCAACACTTTTTGGTATATTCTCGGCAATTAATGTCCGACATCTTCTGAAATCAAGCATAAGGAAAGATTAACCACCTGGGGTTGATGAATTGTTGGTGTTACCAACTACGAATCTGCTAGTCTAGATTCATATCCAGCATGACCCGCTGAGCATACTCTTCTTAACTTGCCGGCTTAAGTGTAATTGGTAGTTTGATTTTGAGAACTGTGGTTATTTTTGTAAGCACTTGCACCACTTCACTGGCCCTACCATTCATACTTCCTACATTGCTGCTAGTGACAACATTTAGGAAGGTGGTACCCGTCCCCGGTGCGGCAAAGATAAACTGTGGTAACCTCGACGATGATCAGTATCCCGTGGGCTGGTTAACCCACTCAACACCACGGGCTCCAAAACACGAAGGCACTGAGAGGAACGCTGTGGTCAAAAACAACTAGCGCTCGTCCCAAACTTTACTTTAAATATAATCATTATTAGTTGAGTTGCCAAAACCATTTTAAAATCACTCTTGATATGTTGTCGAAAAAAGGAACAAAGTGGAAAAAAGCCATAGAAAGTGTTGGTGTAGCTCCGCCTTCAACAACTGGAGGTTGGTTGAGCCTCCCCTTCCTTACAAAGAATAATAGCACTATGAAGGGGAGAGTGAGCTACTGCCAATGTTTGAACATTTGGCCCATAGTCTTAAGCATTGGTTGTGGCTCGCTCTTCACTTCTCCTTTGGGAAATGATAGTCCATGGGCCAGGGGGAAAACCAGTATCATCAGAGAGGGCTTTTAGTTACACTATATATGACTTTTTGTTATGGAGAATGTATTGCTATATAACAATAATATTGTAGTCATTGAGTTCCTATATCATTTAATCAACTCCGCTGTTGACGACACATACGAGATTTGTGGTTTAATAAGCAGACTCCATAGCATCCTTAGATAATACAAATGTGAACATAAATTTACTATATATGCTAGTGCGACCCGAAAAAGAATACGCAAGATTTCACAGTAGCGAGGCTGGTTTAATTATCTATTAACCCATTGGCTGTGGAAGACGTTCTGGAACGTCCTGGCAATATAAGGCAATTTACAGGCTCTTATAGCCTGTGGGGACGAGTGTAAGAGAACGGGAGCACAGGAAGCTCCCCTCCGCTCTCTAGCACGGCTGCCGGGTTACTGAGACTCAGGCCTCACATCTCGCGAGACAATGCAGCGCTGCCAAAGGCAAATGTAGCACGACATTCCTCATAATTTGCTGATATATCTGGTAGCGCTGCGGGTGAATCCCGCACGCTACGAAGCTCGTTCTGGCGTCATTTTTCATCTATTTTCTTTTAGTTTTTGGCTGAATACATTTCATTTCATTCAGACACTTGTTTAAGCATTCAGGAGTGCCTGAATGAGCCCTAACATAGCGGAAATATGCCTGCAGCGTAAGTGTTAAAGACAGAAAGGGTTACTAGCCGTCAATTGGACACTATGATGAAAGTTTGCTCCCCTTGGATGATACTGGTTCATGAGACTTCTGGGTCTGGCCCATCGACTCTGAAATGAAGAAAGGAGTCATTCCTTCCCCATTATTCCAGATTATACCGTCCCTATAGTGCTTCTTCCACTGTTAGAGAGGGCACATATGTAGACAGGTGCCACTACTCCTTCATTATGGGTAGGCCACAAACTTCCCTCGTTCCAACTTGATCGCTGAGGTGTGACAAATATTAAGTATTAAAGTGATTAAATTATTAAAATTAATGATTAAAACATTATTGAAAGAAGGTAAAGTTATAGTATTTACTTGTACTGTATATTAAATATCAATGTCTGCAGCAGAGGGAAGCCAAATGTTGGTCTACTTATAGTGAACGGAGTATAGTGAAGTACAACAGACTCGAGGTTAGACATAATGGGGGACAGTAAATAAAGATGGTAATTACTAACATTTTATAGCCAGCCACTGAATTAAATTACATATTACTATGTAAATATGAAGATTAATATGTAATGCTTATTCATATAAATTAAGGGGAATACAATCATGCCTTGTTTGATTTTGGCTTGCTCCACAAGTGGAATGGCTTTATAATTGCATGCTAAATTGGTATATATGCAGTATAGGCCTACACCTTTAATTTATAGATATACTACTGGAAATTACTGATTATGCCAAGCTTCCATTAAAGTACAATTGTTGTTTTCATTCAGCATATTCTGTATTGTTACAATTATCTATGATAGCCTGTACTTTATGCATGAATTTACTTTATTGCATGATTTTGAAATAGGTTTATTTAAAAATATTTTCGACACAAGGATTATGTATTCATAGGTCTTGACAAGTGCTTTGTTGAAAGTGTTATTGTCCCTGTATTGACAAGCTCAAACCTTTGTATCTAGCTCTTTTGAAGTAATTCAACTTTTTACATTTTCTAATTTTACTGTAGTTGAATGCAGTTTCGTAGGAATTATATTGCCATCAAAGATTGATATGATCATATTTTGTAGTATACTCAAATTGTATTTTGCTTGAATGGTATTCCAATTAAGCTTTGTTAGATATATAATAATGTACAGAACGCATATGTCCATTCCTAGCTTATATTATGTATTATGCACCTCTCACAAGTGGCTGTACAGTTGGCATATTAAGTCTTCTCACAGATGTCATCACGTCTCGCTTGATCGCTAATATAGTAACGTCTGCCAGATGATAAATAAGATGTGCAGCTTTAGAATAACAGTTGACAGTCTGTTAAGTGATGGATGATCTATTGTCAGTAGGTGGTAAAGTCAGGTCCAGCATTTAACAACAATATTGATAGAAAATTGTGCAAATTTCAATGCATCATTTTGATCATACTAAGACTGATAACATATACTGTATATAGTCAATGGGTGACACACTATACCAATAATTTCACTTTGAGAATAAACAATTCATGACTTACAGTCTTAACATAGTTTTATATGTCACTACTACTCTGATGTGAAAATACTTATCTGGCCAACTGTGCAATATTCTATGTACCTGTAGTCTAGCACCACCTTTCACGTTTATATAGGGAAATATATAATGGACTATGCAATAATTATGGTTCCATTTCAAGTTAACAAGTAGACCATTTCAAACAGCACATTTGAACCAGTGCCAATTCCGAACCTAACTTAGCCTAAAATAACAAGCTGACAGGACTGGTTGTTTTGGCATTGGTTGATATTTAGTACTTGGAATGGTCTACTGGTTGAGATGTCCTATCACCAATATCTACTTACATTTTACGTAGGGTCTGGCGTCGGCGGTGGAGCGGGTTGGTCGTGAGAGGAAGATGGGTGACGAGAGAGGCGTGCACTACAAGATCATCAACCCCAAGGCTCTTACACTTGGTCAACTCTACGGTGCCTATGATCCTTTCTCACACGAGTGGTCTGATGGTAAGAAGCCTTGGGTACATCAGACTGATTTGGTCTTGTTCGTAAGTCTTAACCCGGCAACGGAGAGATAGCTCTTAAGAAGTTTTACTGGGCGAGGGCGGCAAAGCTCGTAAGAGGGAGGCATAAAAAAAACATTTAAACGGCCCCAGTAGCACTAAAAAAAATTTTTTTTTTTTTTTTTTTTTTTCCTATGGCCTATACTGTACCTCATATCACTCCTCCACATCCCCTCCTTCCCCCCCTTCCCCTCCCCCTTCAATTATCACCAACTTTTCCCTGTTATTCCCTAATTCGTTGGTATATTTTTGTGCTAACATTAGCAAAATGTGTGGAGGATGTGCTTACGTGCCTAGCGAGTGTGTTACACAACCGAGAGTGTGAATGAGTAGGCTCAGTGTGGCTTGAGGCCTCGTGGAGGGAGGGGTTGCCTCAATTTGCTCCATAATTCATGAATGGGCTGCTCCATGTATATTCGCGATTTTGACCAGAAAAATTATATTTTCACTTGTTTTATTGTTGTTACAGGTTACTATCTTCATAGTGAAGGTAAAATAGGCTCATATGAATAAATAATAACGATATTTATCGTAAAATGACAATTATAGGCCTGAATGGAGCCTATATGCTCGCCCATGGGCATCGAATGCAATACCCCCTGCTCGCCGTTTATAGGTTAAAGAAAAGACTATTCATTCTATATTCTTAGTGCATTGTATATTGAAATTAGCCTTCAACACCTTATAACTATTTTAATTGATATGGGAAACTAGGTTAAACATAAAGGATTTGTGCTAGACTCTATCGAAGGCTTTAGATATGTCTAGCACAATAGAAATGTTCTCGTAGAAGTTGCAAAACGAGGATGACCAAGAGTTAGTATGATGACGGGAGATTGCCATTAGGGCGGCCCTTAGGGAAACCATACTGGTAATCTGAAAGCAGATTATGGGAAGACAAATTCTTCAGAATTTGTGAATTAAGAATAGATTTAAAAACTTTAGAGATGCAAGAGATGAGAGCAATTTGATGATAGTTGAAGGGTTGAGATCAGTCACCCTTCTTTGGGACAATTTGAATAAGAGCAATTTTAAGCAAGAAGGGAAGACATTAGAGGAAAATCAGAGACTGAAAGATTGCCTAGGCAGGGAGTCAGCACAGAAGAAAAGTTTTTGAGTACTGTACAACAGGAGGAACACCATCTGGTCTGTATGCCTTCTTAGGATTAAGCCCAGAGATAACAGAAAGCACAACTTTAGAAGAGATTAAGATATTAGGAATAAGTAAGTGAGCGGAGGATGTGAAGGGACGAATAGCCCTGGAATCAACCAAGATAAAGTTTTTAGTGAAAGTTTGAGCAAAGAGTTCAGCTTTGTCAGAGGAAGGAGTGACAGTGGTGCCGTCCGAGTGAAAAAGCTGTGATAGTTACACATACTACTGGTCTGACTATAGTAATAATAGCCACTATCGAGAGATTAATATGGTACTGTGCTCAATATTTCTTTTATTAAATGTATAATGCGTTGCAGGAGTGTTGGCCAAAACATTCCGAGAGATGGCGACTTCATCAGGTGAGGAACGGCGGTGGCTGGTGCTGGACGGGCCAGTGGACGCGGCTTGGGTCGAGAACCTCAATACTGTCTTGGATGACAACAAGAAGCTTTGTCTCATGTCCGGGGAGATCATACAGGTACAGTCGTCAGTAAGATCAACTGTAAACTCATTTGAATCTTTGAACCTTACAATCTAAATTTTAAGATATATGGAATATAATGTAGTATTGTATTTATTTGCTTGGTTCAATACAGATGCATATGGGTGCGTCGCTGTTAGTACTCACAACTGCACAATTTGATTTTGTATAGAATCTAATTATTGCCGGATGCCTCAGTCTGTGTGGGGATGGCCATGAGCAAAACGCCATTAAAGGGCCCTGTCTTCTATCAGCGGACAGACCTCTCTCTAAAGCCGGTATCTCACGAGCGCTTTTTCCCTCAACATTTATCATCAACACTGGTCTGGCAGCTTATGAGGTCAACATTTACAATATTTGGTAGAGTTGGGCACCGTAACCACGTCTCGGCCATAAGCGGACATAAGGGAAGCAACCTTAGTCCTTATTTTGAAGAACCAGGTTATAGTCTCGTAGAGGACTATGCCTTCATATACGTGGCAAGATTTTTAGACTAGACTACAACAGAAAGTGCCCTTTATATAGTAGATGTACAGATGCGTACAGATGCGTAACAAGATGAGTGTGATCTTGGAGACGTCAGTTTATTTATTTATTTGTGTACAGATGCCAAACAAGATGAGTGTGATCTTGGAGACGTGTGACCTAGAGCAAGCCTCCCCGGCCACTGTGTCCCGCTGTGGTATGATCTTTATGGAGACACAACAACTTGGATGGCGCCCACTCAAGGTCAGACACATACAGTATACTAGTGTCTATTTGATTTAAACTGGCGAAAATGTGTCTTGTTCCCATGTTTATTACTCGGCTATGATAACGTTTTCATAATCTATCTTTATACTGTATAAGCTGACTATACAGTATATTGAATGTTTTTCTTCATATTCTTTAATCAGCCATAACAACGTTTTTATTATTTATCATAATTATTGTAAGTAAGCCATAATTGAGTATAGACGGACCCTCCTGCAGAACTCGTACTTGGTGACTCTGCCCGGGTGTGTGAAGGGTGAGGTGCGGGACATGGTGGACAAGGTGTTGGAGTGGTTACTACCCCCGCTCCTTGACTTTGTACAGCGCCGGTGTAAGGTCATGATCCACACCTCTGACCTTCATCTATTTCAGGTATACTGTAGGGCAGATTTGTATTTATTATTATATATTTGTTCATCCATTTATATATTTATTTATAACTTGAAAAACTAGTTGTATGCCAGAGAGAACTTTATTACATCATGTCATATTGTTATGTTCATTACAATCTACAGTCATTTGCTCGACTGCTGGACTCCCAACTGGATGAAGTGCGTGAGGCTGGTAAACCTTTGGGTCCTAAGATCTCTGACGATAAACTGACGTCCCTCCTCCAGCACCTCATTACCTTCATCATCCCTTGGTCCATTGCTTCTTCCATTACTGGTAAGTTAACCATGCATAATTACTACATTTATTATGTACTGTCTTGATAGTGTAATGGTTAGAGCGTGTAAGTCTCTGTATCTGGTGCCCTGGGTTCGAATCCTGGGAAAGTCACATGCTTTCATTAATTTAATTTGAATTATTATTGGTGTTAAGAACGATGTTAAAATAATACATCTACAAACATCAAATACTTAAAGAAGCCCTACATAAGGACTAGCAAATTATTTAACTTAACATATTTCCTATGTATAAACTGTTTACAGTACTGTATATACACTTTCTACAGCTATTTATCAATATAGATGAACTTGAAATGTGTAGTTGAGAAAATGCATTTTTGAGATTGGATGAACATCACAGCCCCTAATCATGAAGATACGTAAGACCATGATAATCACAGACATATTTTCCATCTTTCCAATTCAGTTAATTTTTGACGATGTGTACTATAGTAATCCGATGATCTGAAAGGTCAGATGAAATCCCTGCAACCCCAATATTAAGAGAATTAGGAAGGCCAGTATTAGCCGTCCATTTTGGGCTGAACTGATAGTATTCATATGGAGTATTTGGCTTGATCCAAAGCCTTTTCTCTATATTTCGCTTATTCCTTCGTATTATTCTGCTGGGTAAACAAACCCAAGATATATAAAAGAATAGGAAACAAATATTGCAGCAATAAAGCTGATAATAGAGCACAGACACCAGAAGAACGACACAATCATATACAGATTGTTGCACCTCCCAGATAATATATGATAAACTTATTAAAAACAAAGCTTATCCTGATTCTATTATTACTCGCTCATTCGTACACAAATGGCAACTAAAATTCAAATGGCAAAACCACAAATGATGCAAAAACATACCCCATACACAAAGACAACTCTACAACAACACACCTGACTTAATGTATGTATGTACTGTATGTATGTATATATATCTTTACATATCTTTACATACATAATCCTAAAGTTTCTCCAATTATCCTTTCAACTGTATTTCAACTCGCCATTAAGACCCCCGTTTCCTGCAGGATCCAGTCGTCGTCTTTTTGACCAATACTTCCGAAAGTTGCTGTTAGGAAAAGTGGAAACGTCTCCTAAACCGGACTGCTTCAGGCTGACCAAAGGGTGGGTGTTGATTTCCTAGACTTAAATTTTTAGTCATATGGTAATTTTTCTGCGTAGTTAACCCTTTCAGTCATCTAGGGCGCCTTTTCACTTAATTATGGTTAACATTAGACGATTTTACTCTGGTTTGGAAGGCCCTCTATCAGTCAAATGTATAAAATGTATCTCAACTAACCCTCTGACTCCCCTAATTCCTTCCTAAGTGTATAGCATTGTCTATAAATAGCTATAAGGAAAGGAAGAAATGTGTCCTTGTAATAGCTTAAAAGAGTTAAATCTTCCACTGCTATAATGCTAAGCTGTCACCCACATCACTGTTAGTGTTTCAATCTACCTTGCCCACCCCTATATCTCTTATGTACAGTCGGATGTCATAGTCTCTAGCCCACTCTTAACCCGTACAGCCCCAGCGACGCGTCTGACGCGTCGGCGATGTATGTAACGCACAGCCCCAGAGACGCGCCTGACGCGTCACCCTAATTGCACCGACCGTAACCTCAGGTGTAGCCACTCAAGAGGGCTCAGATTTGTATGGGAACTGTGTACGTATCCCACGCAACCGTGCCGATGGTTGAAAACTCTCAAAGTCCACGTGCGTGCGCGTGAGCGCGCAATAACCTGTTTTTTTGGGTAATTGCCTTCAATTTTTTACTCTTGTAAAATACGTTTTCGGGGGCTCTGTAGGACCATTTTTTAAGCTTTTTGAGCGGTTTTTCGTGGTTTTTCCTTCATTCCTAACCCATTCGCTATTGTTTCTGGAATAAAACAATTTTTTGAAAACCGGCCGGGTTCTGGTGAACAAACATTACAAAACTAGCCGGGGCTCCACGGGTTAAGAAGTCAAGGACCCCCTATGTTTTTCTTTATGCAATTATACCTGTATGGATTGATTTTTGGATAGATATTTGCTTTTCAGTCAATAGTATATATAGTTTTTTAGTTGATGTACAGAAAGTTATATTCATACATTCGTTTCCAGAGATATACTTCCATAATTAGAAATAGTTGAAGTCCACATACATTGATGAGTGGGTTAGAGACTATGGTATCGGATTGTACCCTAGCTCCACAATGGACAGGAAGGCCTCTGTTACACAGTGTAAAAGGAATATTTCCCCTGTAATCATTATGTTCCCTTATATTAATACTCCAGGATGCTGCCCCCTGAGAGTGGTCTGGTATATGACTTCCTATATGAGCCAGAGACACAGCGATGGATCCCCTGGTACGACACCATAGATAAACAACGGCTTATTATTCCACATGATGCAAAGGTTAAATTTTAATGGATGGTCTGCTTATTTTGTAAAATATAATAGAGCCTGTTTGTACAACACTTATATAACGTGCTAGTGTGGAGAAGTATCAAAGCTATTGGTCCCGATGTTTCATATAACTACTAGTTGCTATAAGTTCTTAACTTTTTGATATTTGTAATTTCAATTGTACTGCCGTCAAACACTCATTTATAATATTCTACAAAACTAGTTTCCTCGTATTGTCAAAGTATTTTAATTTATATCTGAGAAGTATTTATATAAATAATCATGCATTTATTATATATTTTGTTCCCCTAATCTTAATGTGCATACTGTACTGTACAAGTATACAGTATTTTTTATCAGATCTCTAAATTATCCAGTAACAAAGCCTTGCCTTTTGTAAATCTTCATGTATATCATAATACAACAATGTATTATTTGTTTACTATGTCAATAAACATTATTTATTTGAATTCTTGCAGGCTTATTTGAGCTAACAAAATATTATCTTGGAATTGTTATGCCAGGTGTCGAAGCTACTGATCCCGACCTCTGAGACGGCCCGGCAGGAGTATTTCTTACAGGCGTGTCTGAGCCATGACGTGCCGCTGCTGCTACTGGGACCAACAGGTACTGGTAAGAGCGCCCTCACATCAGCCTCACTCATCAACCTACCCAAAGACAAGTTCATCATCAACACCATACACTTCTCAGCCAAGACCTCTGCAGGACAGGCACAGGATATCATTATGTCTAAGGTGGACAGGTGAGAACTCCAGTATTGCTACACTGTATGAGAGGTATTTTTAAAGCGGTGTATCGTCCTTTAGGTTATTGTAATGGTAAACTAGTATGAACATAAATATAAAATATATGATATAAATTTCCCACACACCCTTGTACTGTATATATAGTATTTTTAAGTTTAATATTGATGTTGTAGTCCTTCTGTTTCATTTTCGTTTCTTGTTCACTATCCACACAGACGGCGGAAGGGAGTGTTTGGTCCGGCTATGGGCAGGAAGTACGTGGTGTTCATCGATGACGTGAACTTGCCCCAGAAGGAAATATATGGAGCCCAGCCGCCCATTGAGTTCCTGCGGCAGTGGCTCGACCATAAGCACTTCTATGACAAGAAAGACACCTCCAAGATAGAACTGGTGGATTCCGTAAGTTAAATCTTTCAAGATACTTATATTCTGGCTATTAGTAGACGATTTTATTCAGATTAGGCAGGTAAGGTAGAAGTCAGAGGGTTAATTGAGAATGACTTTACCCATTTGATTACTAGACGGCCCTCCAAACAGGAGCAAAATCGTTAAAAAAAAAAAAAAAAAAAATCTTCCTCGAATACTGAGAGAGTTAGCACTGCTAGAATATTGAACGGTATGGTAATTCTGTTAAATTAGTTTAATGTAGCTTAGCACAAACACTTCTATGACAAAAAAAGACACCTCTGTCTCGAGTCGGCCACCCCCAGAACAAAAATTTAAATTAAAATATAAAAAAACGGAAAATGGGGAATGGGCTAGAGTACATACATACATACATTATGATGTAGCAGTCATATATATATATATATATATATATATATATATATATATATATATATATATATATATATATATATATATATATATATATATATATATGTATATATATATATATATATTTGTTTTTCTTTCTTGAGCTATCACTTAATTTTAGTAACTGAATGTACCATCAAATGCCAAAGCATTTTCATGTGCAATAAAGATGTAGTAATTTGCTACGCATATTTTTGTTAGACTATCAGCTGTATGGGGATGAAAACTATTGTCCAGTTATTATATATATATAAACAAAGCTCGTATTTGTGCCGTCAGCTGTTCTTAGGCGCCATGACACCAGCCAGCAGCGGCCGTAACACCATCTGCGGTAGGTTCACACGGCACCTCAACCTCATGTGTATTGACGCCTTCGATGACCCAACGCTAGACAAGATATTTGGAACCATTGTCAAGTGGCGGTTCTCAAGTTTGGAAGACACCACAATGCAGAGGCTAGACAGGGTAAGGTAGTGTAGTAACCCTAGCTGCTGCCATGCGGGTCTTGTTTTTTTTTATCTTTCTCTCCTTTTCTCTCTTTCTCTGGCTTGTATTCATTCGGCCCCATTCAGCCTACTGTTTTAAGACATTCATCCCCATCCAGGTTATCAATTTCTTTCGCGAGCCAGCATTGTATGGAGAAATCCGGATTCGCCGGAGACATTTTTCTATCGAAAAATGTAAAAATTTAGCTTGCTGTCAAAACAAAAATATATATATGCTGGCTCGCCACCGCTCGCCAGGAAAATATTGACACCTGGATGGGGGTAAACGTCGTAAAACAGTAGGCCGAATGGTTCCGAGTGGATACAAGCCAAAGAGAGAGGGAGAGAAAGAGAAAAAAAGCGAGGTGGGCTCCCTTAATCCTCTCTGTTTTATCCCCTTAGTTTGGAGATTTTAAGGCTTTTCACCTCATTAGTTTGGCGATTATAAAACACTTCACCCCATTCAGGTGTCGATCTCTACTGGGCGAGTAATAGCGAACTTGCAGTGTAGGAGAAACTTGCCTTCGGCCCGGACAGATATAGTACTACGATTATATCTATATCTTACTATATATCAAATACTTCAGAAAAATGTATGATACAGTATAAATATGAATACTGTAATTTCAAATTTTATGGAGGTCTAGTGAGGAAACAAAAAATATACATATACAGTATATAGGCTACATGAATACATAGTCCAACAAACAAGCACTACCCCCTTAAGATTATGATAGCTCAGTACCATAACTATGAATAATATATGTATGTATTTTTTGTGCGTAAGTAATTTTATATTGCGAAATAATGTTACATAGATTTGAATTTGACAACAAAAATTACTATATATACATCTATCTATTTGATAACATAAATTACCATCTATCTAACTACAGCATTTACTCAGGCCCATTTATTTTTATTTTGTTATTTTATTTTTTTTTATTCATTTTTTATTTATTTTTTAATCTGGGGTTGGCCGATTCGAGGCAGAGCCTTAAATGACTCCTTCCGTGCTTTACTAGTCGCTGGTGGAGGCAACACGAGAGGTATACAAGCGAGCCAGCACAACGTTCCTACCAACCCCCGCCAAGAGCCACTACGTGTTCAACCTCCGAGACTTCTCCCGAGCGATCAATGGCGTCCTGCTCCTGCCCAACACCGCCCTCACGTCTATAGAGAAACTGTTGAGGCTCTGGATACATGAAGTCTATAGAGTGTTCCATGACAGACTGTGTGATGAAACTGACAGGTAATTATTTTATTTTATTAAGCGTTATTTCCACAGCGATTTTGATTAGTTCCTTTGCGTTTTTCTTGTGTCGTCCCAGTTTTGGTTTGTTTATTTTGCAAGTTTTACATTATAATTCCGTTCTGATGAGTTCTTGCCATGTACACTCGGATACCATAGTCTCTAGCCCACTCATATTAATTTGTGGATTCCTATGTTTTTCTTTATGCAATTATAACTATCTGGATTAAGTTTATGATAAAGTAGTTTTTCAATATATAGTATAATATAGTTTTGTAGTTGATGTATTGAAACTTATCTTTATAAATTTGTGTCCAGAGATATACTTCCATAAATATAAGTAGGTGAAGTCCACAAATATTTATGAGTGGGCTATGGTATCCGGGTGTACCGTTGCGGTCATTAATGCTGATACATATACTTTCAAAGTTGTCTCAGGTTCAATTGAAACTTCTTAATAATGGTTTACCTATTACTTGCATTTCAGTGGTTCCTTTACATTTGTCGAAGTTTCCATTGTATCAATATTAATGAATGCGAATGTACGAGTGAACTTTTCATTATTACGCATTTACCAGCAAGATTGTAATCCCTATAGTTATCCACACCAGACATCAGTATATCTTTAAAAACAATTTAAAGAGGGATCCTGAGTGTTTGGAAGACATATACAGTATATATGCCACATTATTGGCTACTATCAGTTATGAATTGCTTACTTTACTAACACTAAGTAGTCAGGGGAGGTGTGGTGGAGTGGTGTTGCCACTGGACTGGTAATCCAATGGATCCGGGTTCGAATCACTGTATGTCAATGGGAAGATATTATTGGGATGGAATATATGCTGTACCTAGTATCAGTGCATTACCACAAATCCCACCGAAACGCCAAATAAATACCCTCACTGTTCTCTGATTAAATAGCATTGTATGAATATTCCCATATTCAAAAGGTGCTACAGGGGGACAATGCCTAGTGAGTTCATTGCTTAATCAATAGGTGGCGTTCTGAGAGTGAGTGTCCAAGTCTAGGAGGTGAGGCAGTGAAGCAATGGAGCGAGGCAGCTTCAGAGATGGGGCTGCTTCGAGCAGTGAGTTGGCAACTAAGCCCCATACATCCTGCGAAGGCAAGATGGCAGGGGCTGGTTGCAGCTGAAAGTGCTTTACATGTCTCACCCCTTAGACTGGAATGAGACCTCACAGGCTTCACCACTCAATGATTAGCGGCTGAATGTACAGGCTCTCAGCTTATGCCCGAGAGGGAGTAGTTGGAATATAGCTGTTTCTGTCTGTCTCCTTTCCTGTACTACTTATCCTACTTGGGGGGTGGGAGGCTAGGAATCTTCCTTCCCATGTAAAATTCATCTACTAGACAAGACAGAGTAAGGGGCGAGGGAACGCGAAAGTGGGCAATTTATACATACATACCCTACATACTGTACATCAAACTTAGGAACATGGCCATCACTACAATTTTCTGACATTAAAACTTTGCTTTGTTTGCAGATCCGAGTTCTTTAATCTAGTTCGCGAGGTTAGCCAGAGAACCTTCCGACTACAGCTGAGCTCGGTATTGTCTCACCTGGTGCCAGAAGGGGAGGTCCTGGCGCCACATCACCTCCAGAATCTCATCTTCGGAGATTTCATGATCCCGGATGCTGAAACTCGCGTCTATGATGAAGTAAGCAGCTCAAATATATACTTTTTATGTTCAACCATCATCTTTGTTCCGATGTTCAAGAATGTAATTTGTATGGGGCACAGGCACACATTAAAATATCATATATTAGTTTCATTAATTTCATTAATTAGCTTTATTTGTAAGTTAATTGGTGTATTGGTAAATAAATATGAATATATATATATATATATATATATATACAGTATATACATATATTACTGTATATATATATATATATATATATATACCATCTATAAATTTTAGTTATTCACCATGGTTCTCGGCGATCGTTTGAATCTTGCTGAAATTAACTCCTTCAATGCGGGCATAATTGCCCAAAATTTCCTTCATTCCATGCTCGTTTTCATGCATAAGCAAGAGCCAGAGCGTCATACAATTATATATCCGTGAAAGTACAATGATAGAGCTTTCCAATGACACCTGAATCATCTCTGTACAACATCTGGTTATCTTGCAACGATCTTGCAAACGAAGCCCAAAATTGGTACAAAATAGCAATTTTTGCTGTTTTTGCTGTGTGATGCTGCACATGAGTGAGCGAGCTGTCTCTCAGAGCTCAGTGTGTGCCCGCCGCCTGTGGCTGGCGGTTGGAGCCTGCCTACGCTCTCTGCAACAGCTGGCCTCCCTCTAAGGGCTCATAATAGCCTCAAAATGGCACCCGTTATATGACGGGCACCATACAGAAGGGGTTAAGGAAGGATTACCGGTACTCTGCGGCACAACTGCCGTTCTCACATGCACATTTTCAATTAAAAACGTTTTGAAGTAAATATAATTTTGACATAGATTTATTGCAAACATATAATCAGCGATAAAAGCAGTACTGTATATACCAAATAAATTGTTACGGTACATAATTAATAAGATGCTGTAAGTCTCCTTCTTAAAATGATGTGTCCATAGAAATACTGGAACTATTACGCAGCTTTAAGCATTGCTATATTCACATAGGACTGGGAAATGTGATGACAAATAAATATATGCAATTTTTATAGTACTGTACAGTACTGTACATTCAATGGCTTAAACGGGGGCTTAAAGCAGTTGGAGTGTAGTACAATAAAGTTCTGCAATAACACTGCTCTATCATTTCATCGCTCTGGCTGATGTTGGCATTGGGATAACCTTGCCTCAGAAAGACTCAACGAAGTCTCCAGGTAGTACCTGCAACCACATCAACTGCATCAGTGCTTCAAGACAGTACCATAACAAGACTTTACTGTATAGAATTACCGCTGGTCCTTAATTGCGCCATTCCTCTTTTAGTTGCCTTGTGCGACATGCAGTAGGATACTTGGGTCATTCTCCATTAAATGTAAAAGCCACCTTATGGCAGGGGGGATATACTGTATAAGTGATATATTTATGTTTTGCAATTGTATGTAAGATTAAATGCGGAGTGCTACCTTGTTTCTGTATATCAAGACACAGTCAACCTGCCTGAGAATGTCTACCTACAGTACAGACAGAAATTCACAGCTGCATTTTACATTTTCTTAGTGAATACAAGAAAAATACTTATGTGAACCTTTGTCCCCTAGATTCAGAATATGAGTGACCTACGCCAAGTAATGGAGGGGTATCTGTCGGATTACAATCTTGAGAGCAAGTCATCACTGTCGTTGGTGATGTTCCAGTACCTGGTGCAGCACGTGTCTCGCCTCAGCAGGGTGTTGAAGCAAGACTCGGGTCACGCGCTGCTCATTGGCTTGGCTGGGTCTGGTCGTCAGAGTGCCACACGCCTCGCAACATTCATGGCACGGTATCAACTCTTTCAGGTAGGAAGGAATAAGGAGTACATTTCATATTTTTGTTCTGCAGATAATCTCTTACATCCTGGTGGTGTAATGGTTAAGGTGGCAAAAATATGTGTGTGATAACCCGGGTTCGAATCCCGGTGGATCATATATACTTTAATTAATTTCATTGGGGGTGTGGTGGTGAGATTAATAAAAATAATATGTTAGTAGGGGTCATTCAAATCACCAGATCTCAGCCCCATTACTTTATCATGTTAACACTTATAATGATTCCTTATGTTTATATTCTATAGCATTACATTCTTAAGGTTTAATAGAAGACGATCCTATCCATTCCTTAACCGCTCCTCGATCTATTAGAACCTATGGAAATTAGTTCCCCATTACTGTACACTGACAAACTAGTGAAGAATATAGATTTCATAAATATATTGCAATAGTTCAACTGTGACCAGTTTTGACTACGACCTATTTTGAAAAGGGAAGAAGACTTTTCTTAAATCATTAAGGTCAACATTGGAAAACTAAGTTTTATGAAACATATTTCTCTAACTTAAGCATGTACACTGTAATGAATATAGTATTAGAAAATACATCCTAGTTTAAGATCAAATTTGTTATAATGCTCTATGCTGAATGACATAGCAGAACATATAGCGTCGCCGACTGCAGATCGAATGTTCCTGAGTTCAGATCTTCGCCAACTTGCTGGGATTTTTCTGAGGTGATGTTGGCATTCCTGCAGTTCTACAATATCCTGACTTAAACTCAGCATGGAAATACCCTCTATATTGTCTCAACTCATTGTATAGATGTCCGGCAATATTAGAAGATGGTGTGACGGCGCTAAAGCCTCACTCCTCTGGCCTCCTCTTTGTGCCATATTTAAGCCATTACTGCCATCTAATGCAACAAAAACAAATGATCGAACCAAGATCTCAAAAGTTACATTCAATAACATCAGTAGGCCTACCTCGTGAGAGTTACAGGCTACTGAACAGCCTACAGTCCCGAGATTAGACAAATATTTAAAGACAAAAATATTGTATGCATGCTTGTTTGAACAATCCAAGCCCCAATCATAAATATTATTACTTAGATCTAGAGTACGCAAGACCAGCAAACTGAGCCCTATATATTTAGCATCGCTAATGCATTACTACCACAAAATACTGTATATCCCAATATTGTATTTAACTGTGTATTATCTTTAATGCATTGATCATTGACAAGGCCTAAATGTACACAAATGTTCAATGTGATACTTACAATTAAAAATATTGCTATATATTATGATTACCGACTGAATTGTTCTCCAACTTCTATAATTGGTGTAAAATCTCCCTCAAAGATTACTAAGTATTATCTTGTACCCTGGTTCTTTGGAATAGCAAGTGAGTAAGCTCGCCAGTAGACCATGACAACCTTGAAAATGTTACATAATGACTTACAAATCCGGACAACAGTTGTATATCAATTTATCGACTCGGCTAACCCTTGGTGGCATTTCTATGTAGCTCATAACAAGTATGTCATGGTATTTATACCTGTTGTGATGTAGTAGCTTTTATTGGTTGCCAGATGTAGGAACCAGTGCTGAAATATCTTCTAGTTCAATGTGTTTAACTGATTAGAACTTACTCGGTCACTAGGATGTGAGGCTCACGTGTGTTTATTATTTGCCTATCTTCTATATCTTATTATAATGTAAAACTTGCAAAATAAACAAACCGAAACGTATACGAACACAGCAAAAAGACAAACCAACGAATCAAAATCGCTATGTGGAAACAACGCTTAAGCAAAACAATTATCTACAAATAAAAGAACACAATCCACCACACAGGGTGCACATCACCACACGAGCAAGCCAATCTGGTTCTATGAAAATTTAATCTAACTATTAAAAAATTGGCTAAACATACTATAAGTTCACTACCTTTGCCAATGAACTATTTCATTTACTTACCTCTGTATTTTTGAAGGATTAACTTTAAAAAAACAGTGGTTTTAATGTGTGATGTATTTGTTGATCAGATAGAGGTGACCAAGACGTACGGTGTGTGTGAGTGGCGGGAGGATGTGAAGCGGGTGTTGATGAAGGCTGGTGGTGACGGGAAGCCTACGGTGTTCCTACTGACGGACATACAGATTAAGGACGAGAGCTTCATTGAGGACGTTAGCACCATCCTCAACACCGGCGACCTCCCAAACCTTTATACCAATGAAGAAAAAGCCGAGATCCTCGAAAAGATGCAAGTCATTGCCAAAGATGAGGTTAGTTCATTCTAATGTTGTGTTAATTATAATCTAAAACTTGCAAAATAAACAAACCAAAACTTAGACGAACACAGTAAAAAAACAAACAAACTTATCAAAATCGCTATGTGGAAACAACGCTTTAGCAAAATAATATTATAAATAAAAAAACACAATCCACCCCGGCACGAGGTGGACACATAAACTTGAGTGAATATATACAGTATCATTATCAGCATCATAATCCTCACCAGCGTCATCGTTTCATGAGCTCAGCGTTCCTAGTTCGAGTAAATATATGAAGATTGAAAGAGAGAGTATTACGTTAGTGTCAATATTCATGCATAGCTGTGAAAAACTGGCAAACTTAACCCTCTCACGACCATATGACGCAGAGGTTGCCAGATTAGCAATAAGAAATAGAGTTCTCTCACTCTTATAATTACCTCTCCAATATTAGTTTTCTGCCCACAGCTAACTCAAAGACAACTGCAGAGGTTAAAATAACTAAACTAAAGGTTTCTAAATACTCCTGATGGTAACAAAGGCTTTAAAGTATCCCTAATAGGCTCAAAATTGCGTCAAGACCGTGAGAGGGTTAAGATAATTTGTAAGTTAAGTATTTAATGTAGATAAATTATAAATGCATGAGGGCTGTGGAGAAAAGACGGCGGAAATAGTAAAATGCGTTGACTTGTTTGTTGTCCCCTGTATACCGGTACATCTGTCATGGATTATTGGTCCAGTATTGGATGGTGAATTCCCTTCGAGCACTTGATTCAGTTTATAGATATTTTCTTAATGACTGTTAACAAGCCATAAGCAGCTAATTCTGGACTTTCTATTTAATTGCAAACTAAAGCAATACGTTAGTGCATAAAGCATTACAATGTGTATTCAATATACTCAAGTTAATATTAACCCTTTCAGACTCATATGATGCAGAGGTTGCCAGATTAGCAACAAGAAATAGAGTTCTCTCACTCTTATAATTACCTCTCCAAAATTAGTTTTCTGCCCACAGCTAACTCAAAGACAACTGCAGAGGTTGAAGTAACTAAACTAAAGGTTTCTAAATACCCCTGATGGTAACAAAGGTTTTAAAGTATCCCTAATAGGCTCAAAATCGCGTCATATGTCGGAGAGGGTTAAGTATTATTTTAAATAAAAAATTTATAGTCTAGTTCATAATCTGATCAAATTTAGCTTTGTTGCATTTAATTAGCTGTGCTCCAATATGAAAAACATGTGAACATATTCAAATTTATATATTAAAATAGCTTTTAATATTATTTTTAAATTATTAAACATAGGCCTATATGTATTTCAAGATATCTGCATGTATATATTTAATTCATCGATTTTATAAATATTGAAAACTATGTTAAGCTATTTTTTTAAATGATCTCTAAAGTACTTTATGTTTCGTCTGTCTAGCTGTAAGTCGTTCTTGCTATAATGTATAATACTAGTTGATAAGCTGTATGTTGCATGATAATTTGCTTGCATTTCTATTCAAATTTACATTATACAAAATATTACATAATAATTCCTGCGTTGCATGTTCATGATAATTATGATATATTATAATAGTATTTATACCTAGGCCTGCATATCAATATTATTACCTAGACATGTTGCCACAGAGTAATATTACCCCTGGGGAACTATACCCTGTTTCTTTTCAACTGACGGTAAATTGCAAAGTTCTCATCAAGATTTTTCAGTTATTTTGAAGATTTTTTTAGTGAAATATGGTGCTAATTATATAAACTTGGTCTTAATATGATACACAGACATAGTGGTTTCATTATTTCTATTAAGTATCGATAAATTAGCTGTTAAAGGATTCAATTTACCGTCCGAGGAAATGAAACAGAGGATAAGTAATACTGTTCTAGGGTAATATCCTCTTATAGGAATATTGTTTTAGGATATCACATATATGTTTTCATTAATTTCATTGAAGGTGTTTGGTGTTGGGGTGAAATTAATAATAGATAGGATAACATGGTCCGGATCTCCAAATGACCACCACCATAAACAGTTGATTTGTGTGTTGTTCTCTCTATCACTCCTTTCTTCCAGGGCCTGGATGTGGTAAGAGTGTGTCATCCATTGCATGTTCATGTACACGATATATTAAGGGGGTAGTGCTTGGTTATTAGTCTATGTATTTATATATTTATCTATTTTTGAGTTTCCTTGCTAGACCTCCATCAATCTTAGAAAAACACCCCATAGACCCTCTTTTAAGATAAATGTGTAAATTTTTCGATAGAAAAATTTCCCGGCCGAAGGCCGGTTCCTTCTAAAAATTAGAGGCTCGCTTCGCTCGCCAGGAAAAGATCGACAGGTCTTAATTAATATTGACAAAAAATGAGGCGAAAGGTCTCAAAATCGCCAAACTAACGGAACGAACGTCATAAAATCTCAAAACTAATATGCTAATGATGAGGGAGAAGGGGGTCCATAAAAAGCGAGTACTGTACTACCCCCTTAACCCTTTCAGTATACCAGGACGCATTTCCCAACCTTATACTGGTTACCATTAAATGATGATATACAGTTTAGGAAAAGTCTATAACACTCAAAGGGGTAAAATACAAATCAATTAGCCCTCTGACACCCATAGGTTCTTTTCAAGCTGTATAAAATTGTGTAATGCTAGTCAGAATAAAAGGAAGAACTGCGTCCTCCTACAGTAGAGGTTAATCATTAGTGCCAAGCCCTTCAGTACAGGCCCGAGATCCCCACACTCACAGAAAAGTTCCTGGTATTACTTTGGTTTTCATTATGTGAATATATTAAAGGTGGGGTACATGGGTTGAGATACACATGGAATAATAATCGCCAACCTGCACATAATCATATTGAAAAATGCAATGGCACCAAAATAATTATTAACAATGGTATAAAGGATTTTGTGGATCGTCCACACCGGACCTGTGACGTCATAGTGGTGTAAGTCCACCATCCAGTCGGTGTAGACGATCCACAAAATCCTTTATACCATTGTTATTAATTATATCAATGACATTGCATTTTGCAAGATAATTATGTGCAGGTTGGCTATTCTTATTCCATATTCATCTCAGCCCATGCACCACCACCTTTAATGGGAAGTGATTTGTGGATGTTATTATAGCCTTACATTATTTTGTAAAGGTTGCTAATTCATGTGTATCAAATTACAATCACTAGTTTGTTTCTTAGTAGTCTCTATATGCATAATAAAAGCCATAAGATCCAGTAATATTTCTGAGTCATAGTAAAAATATTAGATCATCGAAAATTATAAGCAGTATCTCTGCCACAACCCGCCAACATGGACAAACCTAAATAATAGTGCCTTAAGGGGGGATTTACACTTCTTGACCCCTTTCACCCTCTTGTTTAGCCCCATTGATTTTGACGTTCGGTCCATTAGTTTGGCGATTTTGAGAACTTTCATCCCATTGTTGTCAATTTTAAGACCTTTTGTGACATTTTGGTGTAAAAAATTTCCTGCCGAGCAATAGCGAGCCTTTATTTTTAGGGGAAACGGCCTTCGGCCGGGAGATTTTTCTACCGAAAAATGTACAAACTTATCTTGAAAAGGGGGTCATGGGGGTGTAATTATAAGCTTGATGAAGGTCTAGGGAACCAACTAAAAAACCTGCCCTTAATCAACACTAAGCATTATTGTTTGTGTTGTGCTTTCGTTGACTCTTATAATATTTAGGTTGAATTAGTTTACTACTTCTTATATGTGTATTTGGTTAGTTAGATGGTGTATTGTGAACACATTATTTCGGGCACATCATTGTTCTAAATCAGGTCAGGTGAAAGTATTGAGGGATAAGCCTTTACAACGGCACCTCGTAGCTACTTTCTACTTTTCCTATTTTTTCTGAAGAGTGTAGAGAGGGGAGAAGGAATGTTGGAGAGAGAGGAAGCTGTTGGAGTGGCTTTGTTATGAATGTCAAAAATAGTCTCGATCACTCAGGTCAGGTGAAGGTATTGAGGGATAAGCCTTTACAACGGCACCTTGTAGCTACTTTCTACTGTTCCTATTTTCTGAAGTGTGTAGGGAGGGGAGAAGGGGTGTTGGAGAGAGAGAGAGAGAGGAAGCTGTTGGAGTGGCTTTGTTATGTGTGTTATTATTTCGTTCATGGCACAGTCTTTCTCCATATATGATGGATGAAAACGGTCTGCAATCATATTTTTTTATCTACAGTATTTGCACCTTCCAAAACACCGTATTATCAGGGAAGCTCTTTCTTTTCTATCTACGACCCACATAAAGAAAGACCTATTAACTCCTCCTGTACCAGCGACGTCTTTTACATTTTATTCTAGCTATATTTAGACGATTGTGTGGAGCTTAACCCTTGGAATCCGGGAGGCCTCATATGAGGCAAAATGCGCGGCTAAAAAGTCGCCGATATAATCATCAGAACTCGGCAACCACGCAACGTAGCAATGTCATCTCAACGGTAGTCTACAGACAAGAAAACGTTCTACAATTTGCAAAAAAATTGACTGCTCTAGGTGGTCTCAATCAGTAGCTACTGAATTATGAAGTTTGAAAATACCAAACTTCATATGAGGCCCCCCGGATCCCAAGGGTTAAGAAGGATCTGTGGTAATATAAACGATTAAGTGAGATAGTTCGAAGCCTGTTAATTGCTGGAGGCCCATTTTAAGCTGAATAAAATTGTCTAATAGTAGCCAGAATAAAGTGAAAAGGACGGCACCGGTACTGAACAGGTTATCAAAGCTAACAGAAAGCAATTAGAACCCTAGTTTTCTGATTGTAGGGAATAAAGTAATAGAAAATAGTAACGAGGAAAGTAACAAATAATAATTAAATAGTTATATAAATATAATTACAAATAACTTAGCCTATCATGTATACAAATTTTGACAAGTGATTTTTTTTTTTTTTTTTAAGCTTTGTGAGGTAATTTTTTCTACCAACCACCCTTTAAGGTATAATGTTACTTTTTTCCAATAATCCGTTACTTTTTTGTGATACTTTTTATCCTGGCAATATTAACGACTATTTCCCATGATTGATTTCCTGTTTCTTCCTGGCCATATACCAACCTACACATCAGTAGCCTACAATTATATGATGAAGATATGACTCTTTTATAACATTACCTACTTTTTTATGAAAAAACAAAATTCTTAGGATGATTTCTTTAAATGACACCTTCAAAGTTATACAGTAATAATAACACATTATATTAAGGTCAATGGAAAGGTATTTAAGTGTATTTGTATCTTAATGGTTTTAATTATTAGAATAATTAATTTCACTATTGTGTACATTTATAAAAAACAAGCCAATACTACCACGGAGTCATTAAAGGACATAACACCATGAGTGAAGGCCCTCTATTGTGGACACAATCCCAGGTCCTCATATTTATAGACTTCAACTGAGGTGTTACCTACATAAGATCTCTCATGGTCCTGTCCTGGGCTAGGATACTCAGAGATGACATAAGTTACGGCGAGTTGATCAATTGCTTATCCCTTGCCTAGTCAAAATGTATTCATGCTCTTTACAAGTAGACTGTTATGAAATATGATTTGTAGTTAGAACTTGATTTTTTACTATTAATTGTTTTAGAATTACGATTCCTGTATTTCGGATACGACGATGAGAAGGAGATAAGGTGCCGTTTAATGGTGTCCCCTACTTTACTTTACACACCACCCTTCTCCCAGGACCCATCCAATGTGTCACCCCCCTTCCCTCCTATCACACCTCCCTTTGTCCACTCAACACCTTCCCCTCAACTCATTCCCCCCAAAGATATACTGTATATATATATATACTGTATTGTTTTTTGTAGATGTTTAGGTGACAATCACCACGGTCGATATATATATAAAAAACACTTTTATTTATATACTGTATACAGTATATATATATATATATATATATACACAGTAAACCCTCGCTCTTTCGGACTAATTGGGGGAGACCCCTGTCCGAAAGAGTCAAAAGTCCGAAAGGGCCGAGTCCGAACTCACACTTCAGCCATTCGGACTTGTCTGAATGTCTGAAATAATGTCCGAAGTTTATAAGTCCGAATACACATTCACCTAACCAGACAAGTCCGAAACTCGGCTCTTTGGTCCGAATGCGATTTAATTTTTCTCAGCCTTTCGGACAAATCCGAAAGGCTGAAGCATGAGTCCGAAGTTAAATGTAGTCCGAAAGTGTAGTCCGAAAAGGACGGAGGTATTTTCTCAGCCTTTCGGACAAATCCGAAAGGCTGAACCATTAGTCCGAATTGAAATGCTAGTCCGAAAGTCTGAGAATTCCGAAAGATTGAAGTCCGAAAGAGCGGGGGTTTACTGTACAGTATATATATATTTTTTTTTATTTATTTTTTTTTCCTATTTCCAAGGGTCGGAAAGTGGACCCCTCTGCATTGGATTTCAGATACATTCATAGTATATTTCAAATTTACAATACAGTGCAATATCAGCATCGTACCATATTTGTTCATCTTTTCAAATGTGTATTAAAAGTGTTCTGAAGTTAATATAGTGTATTTGTTAGTACATGGTGAAAAGGTAGATCACTCCTCGATAGCTTTTTAAGGGATTCAGACTTTACTACGCAGAGCAAATATAAGATAGCTGTGGCATGTTAAATTTGGCAAAATGTATCGACTTTTGAATGTGCCATGAAGTATATTAAGGGAGCTCACCTCACTTTTTGTTTTCTCTTTCTCTCCTTCTCTCTTTGGCTTGTAACCATTCGGCCCCATTCAGCCTACTGTTTCAAGATGTTTACCCCCATCCAGGTGTCAATATTTTCCTGGCGAACGGTAGCGAGCCAGCATACTGTATATATATTTTTGTTTTACAGCAAGCTAAATTTGTACATTTTTTGATAGAAAAATTTCTCCGGCGAAGCCGGACTTCTCCATACAATGCTGGCTCGCTATCGCTTGCCAGGTAGAAATCGACACCCGGATGGGGATAAATGTCTTAAAATAGTTGGCTGAATGGGGCCAAATGGATACAAGTCAGAGAAAGAGAGAACAGGAGAGAAACATAAAAAAAAAGCATGTGACCCCCCTTAATGTTCTGACCTTATTGTGTACAGGGAGAGAAGGTGGACCCCTCCCCAGCGGCCCTGTTAGCGTACTTCACGGAGCGAGTGAAGACCAACCTACACCTGGTGGTCTCTCTCTCCCCCCTCAGTCACACCTTCAACACCAGACTCCGCATGTTCCCATCACTCATCAACTGCTGCACTATCGACTGGTCAGGACATAACTTAACCCCTTTTGTACAGTCGCGCTAATAAGTCATGTCTCGGCACCAAGTATGTTTTGATTATTAATTGGTATCAGCAATATCTAAGCTTTATTTCTTCATATTGAGTGAAATATACAAACATCTTCCTACACTTCCCCACCCTATTCAGCATCTGACAGACATTAATACAGCACAGAGCAAGCCAAACATAATGACAGCTGCGACATGACTTATTAGCGCGACCATACCGGCGACGTCTTTATACTTTATCTTAGCTACTAATAGACGATTGTATGCAGTTTCAAAAACGCCTCCAGCAATTAACAGGCTTCGAACTATCTCACTTAATCCTTTTTGGCTACCCCAGATCCTTGTTAAACTACATAACATTGTTTAGATAGAGTGAAATAATACAACAAACATCCCCAGTAGTGAAAGGGTTAAGGGGGTAGTGCTTGGTCAGGACATAACTTACTCATTGCCTTCATGTTTAAAATACTCAGCCTTAGCCTAATCCATAATATAAACAAACCTCTTGGCCATATTCCTAATCATGTGGTTTAAAATGTAAGTAATACTGTCTCCACCTGTTCTAAAACTATTCATAAAATCTACTTGTGCTAGTGATTGCAGTCAAAGCCCAAAGTTTGTTCTCATCTTTGCTCCTCGGGAGATCAAATCAAAGGCTATTGAAGGTTTGAGTGCTTGAACAATTATAAGGGTATATAAATGACAACAATGTATTAAGGGGAGACAGATTTTTTTTTTTTTGGGGGGGGGGTCTATTAATTTGACTCAAATGGGTAAATACGAGCTCAATAATCCCTCTTAGTAACATGGGTCTTTCTTAAACTTCATCAAATAATCTAATATTAGCCAGAATCAAAGGTAAAAAGGTGCCATGGTGCTGAAGAGGTTAAGGTGAGGCTGATGGGATGTTGAGGTCAAGGGGAGATGGGTCGTTTTTCTGGTCCCCTTTCTCCCTCGCGTTAAGTCCCAGTTGTTTGAAGATTATAAGACGTTCGGCCCATTAGTTTGGCGATTTTAACACCTTTCGCCCCATTTCGTTGTCAATGTTAAGACCTTTCGTGCCATTTAGGTGTCGATTATTTCCTGTCGAGCGATAGCGAGCCTGAAATTTTAAGAGGAAGCGGCCTACGGCCGGGACATTTTTCTACCGAAAATGTACAAATTTATCTTGAAGGGGGGTCTAGGGTGTGTTTTTCTAAGCTTGATGGAGGTCTAGAGAGAAAACTAAGAAATAAAGGAATACATGAATTAATAGAAAAAAAACGAAAAACAAAACAAAAACGGTCCGTGTCCCCTTAAAGGTGGCATGGAACTTTTACTCCTGACTGTACTGTAAATATGAAATATATATGTCGGTGTTGTAGGTTCTTGCCTTGGCCGGACGATGCTTTGGAGATGGTTGCCAGGAGTCTGTTGGAGGAGACGCAGATGGAGACGCCTTTGTTGGGTTGCTGTGTGGCTGCCTGTACACACTTCCACCACACCATACATGATCTGGCTGAGAGGTTAATATATGCTTCTCCATCTTGCCTCCACCACATGTATCTATCTATCTATCTATATACTCAGGCCCAATCCCCACTTTTCCTATTTTTTTATTTATTTATTTTTGTTTATTTATTTATTTATTTTTTGGGGGGGGACTTAAGACAGAGCCCGAATGAGGACGACACAACAGAAAACATTGAACACACAAAAACAAAATACAAATTCACACACATCTAGGTTACATATATACTTTAATTAAAATGTAAAACTTTCGAACTAAGCCAATCAAAACTGGGACGATACAAGATAAAGGTAAAATAACTTTCATTAACTCTCATTTCCATCACTACATCCACTCTCTTGTTGCTCGTCTTATGTCCTTCATCATATTACTTGCACCTATCCATCAAAATTCTTACTCCACCACTCCACACACACAGAAACGTTCACTCCCACCACACCACACACGATCTGGCTACAAGGTTAATATATTCTCCACCATCTCACCTCCAGGACACATTCACTATCATTTCCACCATTCCATCCACTCTCCTGTTACTCTTCTTGTGTTCATCAAAATAACCTTCACCTATCCATCACTCTTTATTTTCACCACATAGCTATATACAAAAAAAAAAAAAGTACATCCATTTCCTTCTCATTATCTCATCCCAAATGTTTTGATACGTTCATCACTTTAAAGAAAGGGAACAGAAACCTAAACTTTTGATTAACTACGCCACTGCAGATATAAGTAACGCCCCGTTCTTAACATTAATCATCAATTACAAACCTCAATGTACTGTACTTGAATAAACTAATGAAAGCATATGGTCCTCCCGGGATTCGAACTCGGGACACCACACCCATTAAACAGCATGGTTTGATGGTAACTGAGACTAACACTAAATTTGAGCATTAACCAATAAATAATGGCTAACATGTTGTCAGGTACGAAGAACAGTTGCGGCGGAAGTACTATGTGACAGCCACTTCCTACCTGGAGTTGATCTTCACCTTCAGAAAACTCCTCATTAAGAAGCGTTCCGAGATACTCACACTCAGAGACAGGTGAGTTTTACGCTCATATTCTTATTCAGTAAAGCCGTTGTCACACGACCGATTTTTCCGCCAATTTTCCATGAGCAAGTTTTTCTCGCTATATTTCGGGACTTTTTTGCACTGATATCGGTAACTAGACTGAAGGTAGAGTATGTTAGAAGGTTGAATTCTGATAAAGTAATTTTTGAAGCTACCTGACCATAATTGCCTGTAAAAATTGCTCGAAAAACGGTTTGTGCGACTCCGACTTAATACGCAGTGTTCCTCTTCATATTATTTACTGAAACAAGTTATATATATACTGTACTGTATATTTATTTGTTTTTATTTATTTATTTTTTAGTTGAATCCTATCCCGAAATCGCACGGATCGGTGCCATCCAAAGGGATCAAACTTTCAGCATGGGATAAATGGCTGTTATGTGATATGGGAACTTAATTAATGACCAAGGGTATCACACCGAAATAACATCGCAGCATAAGAAGATAGTCTTGTATATTATATATGTAGCTAAAAATTCTCTGATGGGACTGACTCTCACTCTGGACCATTGACTATAGTCCATTGTTGTTGTTGTTGTTGTTGTTCCCCAGGCTGTCTGGCCGAACAGCCCCAAGGTCTCGAGCAAGGCCAAGGCCATAAACGAGCGCCCCCACAAAATCCTCCCTGCTTACCACTAACAAAGCCCGGGTGACCGAAGCCACTCCAAGGCAGGGAGCTGAGGAGGGTGCGGAAACGCTTGGGAAACCAAAGCCCCACCCAAGGCCCTGTGCCCCTCAGCAATTATGAAGGGAAAGTTGAGGGGTAAGGGAAAAATGTGACGCTTTGGCTCCCAATCTGCCAACTTCTAGGTTGGCAGTAGGGAGGTCAATCCACGGAAAAGACGCCGCCACTTGAGATCTAGAAGATATATAAGTAAAAGGAACAGTCAGAGTAAGCTATGGGTATGGCAGAGATCGCTCAGTTCTCACTCTGATAGACCAGCCCATCACCACACTATAGTCCGTTTATAGTAGTAGTAGTAGTAGTAGCAATAGTAGTAGTGGTCTTATTAGTAGCAACAGTTGTAGTTTTAATACAATAGTGGTATAATGATTAATCCCATACAATCTCTAGTTCCTTGTGAAGAGTAACAATATAGATATATATCTAAGGTATGTAACGGGTCTGGAGAAACTGAAGGAAGCTAAACACCTGATCACGGAGCTGCAGGAGGAACTAAGAGTATTGCAGCCCAGACTGGTGGAGACATCGGCCAACACGGAGGCTCTCATGATCAAGATAGAGCAGGACACTATACAGGTTAATTCACGGATCACATTATATTTTTTTACTAATTGGTACAACTGCCTGCTCTTCCCCTAGTCAGTATAGTTATAATCAAATAGTTTTGTTTTTATTGATTGTGCATACTATGACTATAATACCATCAACCCCAATTGTTAGAATTCACAGAATAATCTATCAATGGTAATTCCAAAATTACTACTTGTTATCCAAACAGATCAGCTTGAGTAACGGCTGAAGTGCAGGCAGTGGTATCATTTGAAGGTTGTTTGTCATTATAAACTCTAATACATACTAAATGTTATAATTAATCATGACTGCACAGTATATATATTATAATTATTTACGTTCTGGGATTATAGCAATATTGCCTGTGTTCCCGGAGCTAGGTGGAGCGCAAGAAGGAGTTAGTGGCTGCTGACGAGGCAGTGGCCAACAAGAAATTTGCCGACGCCCAGGCCATCAAGGACGACTGTGAAAAGGAGCTGGCCAAGGCTGTGCCCGCCCTCAGTGCCGCCACTCATGCCCTCAACACTCTCAGGCAGGATGACATCAGGGTCGTTAAGGCCATGAAGAACCCACCACAAGGAGTTAAGCTGGTCAGTATGCTGTATAGTTGTTATAGTTGTATGCTGTTATAGTTGTTATAGTATAACTTATGCTGTATAGTTGTTAACCGTGTCCTATTATACTAAAACTTCAGGTAAGACAGAGTCTGATGGTTGTCAAGGCCACAAAGAACCCACTATCGACACTTAAGCTACTCAGATAATTAAATAATGGTATGCAAATCTCTACATAAAGCATGATTCAATGCCAGAGGAAGTAAAGACCTTACATTAACCCTACCACAGACAGGGACGAGAAACCGGGTCCCAAGATTTTCAGTGTCTAATGAACATCACTCTAATACCACTATGAGTATAAAACTAATTGGAAGTTACTTGCTGGTAATAGAACTACTTAAGATACTCTGGTGATTAACATGACAGGTTGACGTTTTAACCTCTTTAGCACGATGACGCTGTTATGTTTGGTTCTGGTTAAAACTAGACGATTTTATGTAGTTTAAAAAGGACCTTTGTTATTCAGAAGGTTTATTGAGATTGTATTTACCCCTTTGAGTTCTAGAGGTAGATTATAAGCTAAACAATTATGTCATCATGCTGAAGGGGTTAATGAAGTAACTTTGTGGCGACTTTTATTAATTTTCTTTACGTAGGTGATGGAGGCTGTGTGTGTGATGCAGGACCTAAAGCCTCAAAGATGTCCAGACCCCAGTGACTTTAGTGTTGTTTATGTAGATAATAGATGCTGTGTGTGTGATGCAGGACCTGAAGCCTGAGAGACTCCTGACCCCAGTGACTTTAGTGTTGTTTGTGTAGGTGATGGAGGCCGTGTGTGTGATGCTGGACCTGAAGCCTGAGAGACGTCCAGACCCCAGTGGCTCGGGTAAGATGTTGGAGGAATATTGGGCTGTCTCTCAGAAGCTGTTGGGAGATATGAAGTTCCTGCAAAACCTTCTCACTTACGACAAGGAAAACATTCCCACCAAGATAATTTCACATGTTCGTAACAAGTAAGTAGGCCTACTGCACCTAATAGACCCAGATATTATCTATGTAAAGGAGCAGATGTTATTATGAATCAACTTAAGATAAAATGGGGCGGTCATGTTTCTATCCCTCTTTTTTCATCATTCCTGAATGATTAAAAGCAATGATCAAAACCTTGGTCCCCATGTAGAATGTGTGCTAGTTATCACACCTCTGTAGTACAAAATGACCTACTGTGCTGTATGAATCTTATATCTTTAACGTCTTGTGTGTATCATCTCAAACCCCCCCCCCCCTCCCCCTCCCCCTCCCCCCTACAGATTTTACAGTGACCCAGACTTTGACCCCAAGAAGATCCGCATGGTGTCCATGGCTTGTGAGGGTTTGTGTCGTTGGGTTCGGGCCATGGTGGTGTACGACCAGGTCATCAAGATCGTGGCTCCTAAGAAACAGGCACTGGAGGCAGCCAATCATGAACTGGCACTGCAGAATGAGAAGCTGGAGGAGAAGAGGAAGGAACTTAGGGAGGTCAGTAAATGTTTCTAGTGAATCATCAAACCTTTCATAACTATATTGTCTCAGTTATTATATTCTGGATAACAGTTTTCTCTTTTTATCATACCTGGTGAAAATGTTTGTCCTGATCTTCTATCTTGCTCGGACAAGAAGTATATAATGAAATGTACTGCCAATTGACACTATTTATACTAATTTTAATAATAATAATTTTGTGTTGTAGGTGACAGACAAGCTTCAGGCACTGAATGACGAATTTACCAAGAAGCAGAAGGAAAAGAAGGACCTTGAGGACTCCATTGTCAGGTGTGAACAGAAACGAGACCGATCCGAGAGACTCATCCGGGGCCTGGGGGGCGAAAGAGATAGGTAAGATGGACTTCTATAGTACTCTCTCTTCTCTCTCTCTCCTCCTTCCCCCCCCCCCCCCCTCTCTCTCTCTCTCTCTCTCTCTCTCTCTCTCTCTCTCTCTCTCTCTCTCTCTCTCTCTCTCTCTCTCTCTCTCTCTCTCTCTCTCTCTCTCTCTCTCTCCTCTCTCTCTCTCTCTCTCTCTCTCTCTCTCTCTCTCTCTCTCTCTCTCTCTCTCTCTCTCTCTCTCTCTCTCTCTCTCTCTCTCTCTCTCTCTCCTCTCTCTTTCTCTCTCTCTCTCTCTCTTTCTCTCTCTTCTCTCTCTCTCTCTCTCTCTCTCTCTCTCTCTCTCTCTCTCTCTCTCTCTCTCTCTCTCTCTCTCTCTCTCTCTCTTTCTTTTTATGCAAGGTGAACTATATATTATGTTCTGTATACAGGTACTATATTCTGTAAGCTAATTAGGTAGCTTGAGTGTCAGAGATAATGAACTCCTCTGGATATAGCACCCCTGCCTTCATTAGACGTCAGGTAATCGGTGACTAAACAGAACAATTATTTTAACTGTCCCTGGTTGAGAAATGTGAACTGAAGGCTTGACCCTAACAGAACGAAATGCAAAACCTGGTATTTATTATTATTATTATTATTATTATTATTATAATTATTATTATATGTAAGTGTTGTGTGTCCCAGGTGGAGTAATGAAGCCCATCAGTTGAGCCAGAGTTTGGAGAATGTTGTGGGTGACGTGTTGATCGCCGCTGCTGTAGTGGCTTACCTCGGGGCCTTCACCCTCAACTACAGGGAGGTCAGTATTTTGACTACTTGCGAGTTTCATTTTATAAGGAATTTGGAGCTGTAGACATCGATATTTAGCAGAATAACCAGCTATAATACGGTTTTAGTACATATATAAATACATAAAACCAAATTCAATATACTATTTATCCATCAGAAACCTACATAATTACTGTACCTGTATTTGTGTTTAATATCGATGTTTACAGGCCGAACTTCCATATAGCCTTAAACTCGCAAGTGGTCAATTGGGCCCTTTAACCCTTTCAACATCCGATTACGCATTTATATCCGGTTTTATGGCTATTATTAGACTATTTTATTCAGATTAGGAAGGTTATGTGGAAGTTGGAGGGTTAATTGTGATAGTCTTTACCCTTACAATTCCAACAGATCCTTCCTAAACTGTATAAAATTGAATAATGGTGTCCAGGAAAATCTTTCAAATGCTTCATAATATTCAAATGATTAACTCTATAAAGGAACAAGCATTTCAGTCATATTATTTGGCTGCTTGTGTTCAATGTATCCTGACTCCCACAGGTACAGTTGCCTGGACATTAATCTGGGACAAGTGCTGGGAATTATTGCTTTCACTAATTTATGTATAGTTTGAAGAGAGGTTTATTATGTTCAATCTCATGTAGTCAAATTGTTTGCATCGGCTAAGATCATATATTTTTCATTAATACTCTGCAATAACCTGCACACACATTATAAAGATCTTGGCATCGTGTGTGAAGCCAAGTTTGTTATGTACAGGAATGCATCACGGAGTGGCACAACAAGTGTAAGGATCTGGGCATCGCGTGTGGCGCCAAGTTTGTGTTGTACGAGACCCTTGGTGATCCTGTCCAGAGCCGTACCTGGCAACTGGCTGGCCTACCTGTTGATGCCTTCAGTGTGGACAACGCCATAATAGTGGCTCACTCCCGAAGACCACCGCTGTTGATTGATCCTCAGGGTAAGATATGTTTCTCTCTCTCTCTCTCTCTCTCTCGCTCTCTCTCTCTCTCTCTCTCTCTCTCTCTCTCTCTCTCTCTCTCTCTCTCTCTCACTCTCGCTCTCTCTCTCTCTCTCTCTCTCTCTTCCTCTCTCTCTCTCTCTCTCTCTCTCTCTCTCTCTCTCTCTCTCTCTCTCTGTATGTATGTATGTATGTATGTATGTATATGTATGTGCACTGTACAGTATGTATGTATGTACAGTATATATGTATGTGTATATATGTAGGTATATATATATATATATATATATATATATATATATATATATATATATATATATATATATAGTTTGTAAGGCCAGACTGCCTAGTAAGGACCATGAGGTCTGTGTATCTATGTAACTCTATGTAGCTCTCTCTCTCACAATCAGCAATGTTCTCCATAGCCTGTTCATTGTATACATCCCCCCACCCCCCTCGAAGAATAGGCAGCAGTCGCATTTCATCTATTATCGCTGAAGCCTTGATTAATTAGCTAAAATAATTGTAAACGCTGTGTTATGTGTGTTTTAGGTGAGCCACGCTATCCCCTTTCCTGCCTTACCTCCCCATCCCCCCACCCAAAATCAACAAGGAGAGTTGATTAATGAATATATTGACTTTGATTCACTAATAATATATATGCTCAGGGCGTTATAGGCCAGGCCAACAAACGAGAGAATATTCAACATCAGTAAGAAGTATTAATGTATTTATTGATTTTGATTCTGTCCATCTCTATAACCCAAGAGCTAACCAATTTTCAGTTTCAACAACTCAACAAGAAAGCTCTGGAACTCTCTCCCTCTATCTGTCTTTCCATCTTATGACTTAAAATGATTCATGCTCCGTATGTTCAGACATTATGACTCGAATGTATCTTGAAGTTTGTCCCTTTCACTCTTTCAACTTGGGGGGGGGGGGGGGGACACTTGTTACCGGCAGCTTTGTCTGTTGTCTCCTTCATACACATATTTAAAAATCAACAACAAAACACACACACACACACACACACACACACACACACACACACACACACACACACACACACACTTAAACCCAGAGCCCGTAGCCTAGCAGGTAGAGCTCTCGTCTCACACACGAGGGGTCGGGGGTTCAATACCCGGCCGGGCGGAGACAAATTGGGCTTGTCTCCTTTCATGTGTTAGCCTCAGTTCACCTAGCTGTAAATAGGTACCTGGAATAAGTGGACGACGTTGTGACGTCCCATCTGGGGTTGGCAAAAATGGTGCAAGGCGAGATGGGTATCATATGGTTCACCTAAGCTGATGGCTACCTAAGCCTTCGGGCGAGACGGTACCGTCTATAGTGAGAATGGTACCATACAGATCCACCCTAAGCCTTCGTTTCCGATGTCGCCAATTGGCTAAAAATACAGACTACACACACATCCACAGCCATTCCAACGATACATATAACACCTACACATATAGGAGGCGGGAAATAACGAGCATGCTCACTCCCGCAATACAACTAGAGTAAGTACAACTAGAGTAAGTACACTTAAACCCAGGCAAATCGGTGATTTTGGTCGAATTTTGAATTGTCAATATTATTACATATTTGCTGGAGAGTGGGGCAGCAGGAACATTTGTCAGCCAGAGTGGACAGAAGGGTGCTGAGCTGGTATGGTCATGTTGAACGAATGGGAGATGAAAGGCTTACAAAGAGAATATGTGAGTCAGGTACAAGGGGAGATAGAAGGGCAGGAAGACCCCCATTGAGATGGAGAGACTGTGTAAGAAAGGCTTTGGATGATAGAGGAATGACTATAGATCAGTCAGGGGAAGTGGTGGTGGACAGGAGTGAATGGAGAATGCTTGTGAATAGTTGAGTGAACACGTGGTCATTTGGAGTAAGGGGTCGGGCGCAAGTTGGACTAGATAATAGTCCATCAGGCGTCTGGTCCGGGGAGACGATTAATATGAAGGGTGTGCCTGGAAGTGTGGTGGGAGGGCTTGTGGCTTTGGCTCCGTTGCACGTCTGCCTGCCGAGATCGGAACCTCTCCGGGTGGTCAGGGGCCGGGGGAGTGCTGGAGCGACCTTGGTAACCCTGGTCTCTGGGTCTTCTCCTGGGTGACCTGGATGTGTGAGAGTTTGTGTTTTTTATCTGTGTTTATTTTTTGTTTTATGTTGTTTTTGTGTTTTCCCTGTTCTTGCTCTGTCTTGAGTCAGCTACCCCCAAAATGGGGATTGGGCCTGAGCATATAGATAGATAGATAGATAGGATTCGTCTCGCCGTTGCGGTTTCAATGGTGTAATTATTTTTTAATTTTCAATTTTTAGGCCCAATAGGCCTATTTTAAAGTTTAAAACTCCATAGACAAGTTATTTATGTACGGATTTTGTTTAAATTTATACCGTAAGTACACTTTGGCAAGCTGAATCGAATGGTGCAAACAGAATTAAAATCGGACTATTAGTTTAGTATTTCGATTTTGACTTCGCCTTTCTGGAGGGCCCAGGGGACCTTTTTTTGGACTTTAAAAGTCCTCTGTAGCCCAAACTATAAGTCCTAGAGAATTCTAACTGGTGCCATTCGTTTTTTCTCGCCGAACTGCTTGTAGACATGGTCGTAGATTTCATTTTCGCCCAGCCATTCGCCCAGAATCGAAAATATTTTGGTCGAAAAACCTTGGATTTAAGCCCAGGCAAATCGGTGATTTTGGTCGAATTTTGAATTGTCAATATTATTACATATTTGGATTCGTCTCGCCGTTGCGGTTTCAATGGTGTAATTATTTTTTAATTTTCAATTTTTAGGCCCAATAGGCCTATTTTAAAGTTTAAAAACTCCATAGATGAGTTATTTTTGTACGGATTTTGTTTAAATTTATATCGTAAGTACACTTTGGCAAGCTGAATCGAATGGTGCAAACAGAATTAAAATCGGACCATTAGTTTAGTATTTCGATTTTGACTTCGCCTTCCTGGAGGGCCCAGGGTACCGTTTTTTGGACTTTAAAAGTCCTCTGTAGCCCAAACTATAAGTCCTAGAGAATTCTAACTGGTGCCATTCGTTTTTTCTCGCCGAGCTGCTTCTAGATATGGTCGTAGATTTCATTTTCGCCCAGCCATTCGCCCAGAATCGAAAATATTTTGGTCGAAAAACCTTGGATTTTAAGCCCAGACAAATCGGTGATTTTGGTCGAATTTTGAATTGTCAATATTATTACATATTTGGATTCGTCTCGCCGTTGCGGTTTCAATGGTGTAATTATTTTTTAATTTTCAATTTTTAGGCCCAATAGGCCTATTTTAAAGTTTAAAAACTCCATAGACGAGTTATTTATGTACGGATTTTGTTTAAATTTCTACCACAAGTACACTTTGGCAAGCTGAATCGAATGGTGCAAACATAATTAAAATCGGACCATTAGTTTAGGATTTCGATTTTGAATTGGCCTTCCTGGAGGGCCCAGGGGACCGTTTTTTGGACTTTAAAAGTCCTCTGTAGCCCAAACTATAAGTCCTAGAGAATTCTAACTGGTGCCATTCGTTTTTTCTCGCCGAACTGCTTCTAGACATGGTCGTAGATTTCATTTTCGCCCAGCCATTCGCCCAGAATCGAAAATATTTTGGTCGAAAAACCTTGGAAGACATAATAAAAAACTGGAAAGAGTTCAGAGAGTTGCCACTAAGATGATAGCTAGCCTTAGAGACCTGCCATATGAGGAGAGATTGGAGAGGCTAAAGCTGCCAAAGCTGAGGGAGAGGAGAGAGAGAGGTGACATGATCATGATGTTTAAGTGTGTGAAAGGTTTTGAGAAGATCGACAAGGGAGATTTTGTGGTGAGGGACGAGGGAAGAACCAGGGGTCATGAATGTAAGTTAAGGAAAGTTGTATGTAAGTCTGATGTAAGAAAGTTCAGCTTCCCGTATAGAAGCATTGATTGTTGGAAGAAGTTGGCTGGGGAGGTGGTGGGAGCAAGAAATATCCAAACTTTTAAAGCAAAATTGGATAAATGTAGAGAGAGAGACAGGACAACACGAGCTTAGGCTCAAATCCTGTATACTACAATTAAGTGAGTACAATTAGGTGAGTACACACACACACACACACACACACACACACACACACACACACACACACACACACACACACACACACGACAATCAGGCCAAAATATCCCAAATCCGTAAGAAGTATTAATGTATTTATTGAGTGATTGAGTAATACCGTTACTGTTGTGTATGTTTCAGGTCAAGCCAACAAGTGGGTGTTAAACATGGAGCGAGAGAACCAGTTGGTGGTGGTGAAACAGACGGACCACCACTTCCTGAGGGTGGTGGAGGAGGCGCTGCAGAGAGGCCAACCACTGCTAATAGAGGGCCTGGGGGAGGACCTTGACCCCGTACTTGGTAATTTATAGTCAGGCCTTCATTTGTGGTTAAGGGGGGTCACCTGATTTTTTTCTCTTTCTCTCCTTTTCTCCCTTTCTTTGGCTTGTATCCATTCGGCCAACTGTTTGAAGACGTTTATCCCCATTCAGGTGTCGAATTCTTCCTGGCGAACGATAGCAAGCCAGCATTGTATGGAGAAATCCGGCTTTGCCGGAGAAATTTTTCTATAAATTTTTTACATATTTAGCTTGCTGTAGGAACAAAATATATATATATGCTGGCTCACTGCCACTCGCCAGGAAAATATTGACACCTGGATGGGGGTAAACGTCTTAAAACAGTAGGCTGAATGGGGCCGAATGGATACAAACCAAATAGAGAGTGAGAAAGAGAGAAAAAAAATGAGGTGGGCCCCCTTAAGTAATGTTCCAGACTAAACGATTGTCCGTACTGATCCTTCCAGCACGTAACTTATTGTGTGGACTGTACAACAGATCCGGTGCTGCTCCGTGAGACCTTCCAGCACCAGGGTGTGGAGAAGGTTAGGCTTGGTGAGGTCACTACTGAGTATCACCCCAACTTCAGACTCTACCTCACCACACGCCTCCGCAACCCTCACTACCTCCCTCAGGTCACCGTCAAGGTATGTAGCCTATGTATGTATGTACTGTATGTATGTATTTACTCAGGCCCATTCCCAATTTTCCTATATTTATTTTATTTTTTATTTTATTTTTATTTATTTATTTATTTATTTTTTTTTTCTGGGGGTGGCCGACTAAAGACAGAGCCCGAATAGGGACAACACAACACAACAGAAAACAATGAATACACAAACACAAAACACAAATTAACACACATGTAGCTAAGGTATACTTCATTAATATTCACTACCACCTACCCATCGTTGGGTTTATGCCAGGTGACGGTAAATCCCGTAGCCAGTGATTATTTGATACCTAATGGACTATGAAGCTGTTATGTCTCTGCATCATGTAATTGCCAGCTTTTCATAAATAATACCATATTTCGCGTCAAAATCATTGTAATAGGCTAGTTGGCTGGAATAACACTATAGGGATATAGCGACCCCACCGCCCGCCACTTCGGTGGTGCAGTCAGCCTCTGTAGCAGTTACGGTGATTTCTTGTTACTGCCTTATTGTAGCACGGTTAAGGCTGGTGTGGTATGATTTTTCCAGGTGAAATTGCTTCAGTGGGTACTTTGGTGAGTCTTGCTGAGACACTGTTAGCGCTATACCAAAATCGGTCACTGTGATGACATGATGGGGCTGTGTTGTGGCAAGTCTTTATTGTATTGTACTTCAGTAAAGAGACTAAAACCCCGCTTTCTGTGGATGAAGCGGTCTTTAAACTAGTGTGTATATGTATGTATGTATGTATACAATAACTACTTTGCGTCTAACTGCATGAAATAACAGTGTGATGAGGTCACTACTGAGTATGACCCTAACTTCAGACTATACCTCACCACACATTTCCACAACCCGCACTACCTCACTCCGGTCACCGTCAAGGTATTGTGCACCTCACAAAACCCACATCTGGCTTTTGATATGTTTGACTAACGTAAACTTAACTTTTACACACATTATCTGACTCAAATACTATACATCAACTTGATCATCAGGTATGGCTTCTGTGATTTACTAGGTGCCTAGACTCCCTAGAGGACTTGTTACTGGGTAAGACAAGTGGGTGGTATTGTAGTTCATTTATGCTACATATGACCATATGTGTACATTACTTGATATTTGAGGTTAGTTATGTAGAGCAGATTAACCAGACCACTGTGCTCCATACGGAACTCTCATAGGTCTGGCTCGCTATGGTTATGGTGATAAACTTCCTGATTACAGTTCCGAGACTGGAAAACAAATTACTGTACTGAGTGTAAGCCTACTAGTGTTTCTTAACTAATCTACAGTGCAGTGGCGATTTTATAGTTATTAATGTTCCACCTCATCAACCTTGTATGTATGGTCCATTAGGTTGTGGTAATAAACTTCCTGATCACGGTGCCGGGGCTGGAGAACCAATTACTGGGTCTGGTGGTGGCACATGAGCGACCACAGCTGGAGGAGAAGAAGAACCGCCTGTTGGTGGAGTCTGCACACAACCGTCGGGCGTTACAACGAACCCAGGAGAAGATACTGCAGGTCCTGTCCACAGCCGGCCAGAATCTGTTGGAGGATGAGAAGGCCATTGACATCATGAGCTCCAGCAGGGTATGTAACAAGTTTGGTGGTTGATCAATGCATCATTGGTGGACTTTAGGTTAGGGTAGGTTACTTTTTGGTATTTTAGATTATCTTGGATTAACTTGCGTTAATTAACTTAATATCCGGGTCAGATGTGAGATTCAACTGACAGGGGTTTAATTTAGTAGAAAACGATAAAGATGGTAGTCTCAAGGCTGTATGAACGTTAATTATGTTAGGGGAGACTGAAAACTTGTAAAACCACCAAATATTCCCTCCATTAATGTACTGTAATACGATAACAGACACGTTGATTGCTTACATCTGACATTGTGTGTCCACAAACCTAAATACCTTGTTATTGTAGTGTGTCTATTTTCTGGAGGACGACATCCCTATCCTTCATCTTCATCTCTTGGGTCATGTGGAGATAGATTTCAGCAGATACATAATTGGTGAAAGTGAGATTAAGGGGCGAAGATGATTAGATTCAGAAAATGGTTCCCGGGCATCTCAGCCGGTAGACTATTTCAACCAGTAGATCTCAACCCGTGTCAAATCAACCAAGGCCAACCAAATAAGTGTCAGTTTATAGTGTTAGCCTAGTTTGACCTGATATACCCTAACCTAACAGTATTGGTTGAGTTGACACGGGTTGAGAGCTACTGGCTGAAATGGTCTACTGGTTGAATTGTTTGGTCACACCAGAAAACTGACTTCCATAGTGGAATGGAATTAAGACGTGGACTAATGATGCTAGTGGTTGTGCCACTTAGCATGATTAAGCAATGACGGTAACATTTGGTGGTTCACTATGTTACTCTAATAAGAATATTTTATTTCATTCAATTATAAATTATAATGAGACATAATCTTGCACATACTAGTGTATGCTTACATGACAGAATCTGGATCTTCTGCAAGTATACTTTACCATAAAACTAAGGATCTTTGAATAAGTATCCTGTTTTAAATGATGTATTAGGTGACAATAGCTACAGTATATTAATGATGGGATCAATATGTGGTGTCCTTTAGGGTAACCAGTCACAATTTCTATGTTCACTCTTGACTGCTGATATCAGTAAATGGCTGTGAAGATGTTCCTGGTACAAGATAATAAGAGGATTGAATTTCAAGAACATCTATCCGATTCTTGTAGCATGACAAACACACGCATATATACATACATATATACTGTATATATATACAGTATATATATATATATATATATATATATATGTATATATACTGTATATATATATATATATATATACAGTACTGTATATATATATATATATATATATATATATATATATATATATATATATATATATATATATATATATATATATATATATATATATATTGTATATATATATATATATTGTATATATACAGCCACAGGCCATAGCTCGGTTGGTAGAGCTCTCGCCTGCTGACCGTGAGCTTAACGGTTCGAGACTCAGGCCACCCAGTGAGTTATTGGCAGATGTCAGTGCTGTTGGTGAACGGTGCGGTCTAGCAATCTGTGGCTACTATTCACTAAGTCCCTGATTCATCAGGGCACCCACCCTAGCCCAGCTATTCAGCAGGGAGTGTATGGTGGTAAAAACTGCATCATCATCATCATTGTATATATATATATATATATATACTGTATATATATATTTATGATATTAGCAGTAATAATGTGGTTGTTGCAGGTGTTGTCTGAGGAGATCTGTGCCAAGGAGGAGGTGGTGCAGCAGACGGAAGGTGAAATAGACGGTGCCCGGGGAGCTTACCATCCCGTGGCCGTTCATGCTTCAGTACTATTCTTCTGTGTCTCTGATTTGGCGGCCCTAGAGTCCATGTATCAGTTCTCTCTAACATGGTTCATCTCTCTCTACCTACAAGTGAGTCCATGTATCAGTTATCTCCATTCATTACTCTTTCCTCTCACTAAAACATTACTCTGTCCATAATGCAGTTGGGTCTAAGTACATGATTAGATTGATATCCAGAATTCAAAAATGGATATTAATCGTGCTCGTGTCCTTAACCTTTAAGTGTGTTGGTGGTGTAATGGTTTAGATGCTTATGTTCTGGGTGTGGTGTCCAGAGTTCGAATCCCGGGAGGACCATATGCTTTCATTAGTTTATTCAAGTACCGGTACATTGGGGTTTTAATGGAGGATTAATGTTAAGAACGGGGTGTTCCTTAATTACATGGTTCATCTCTCTCTATATGTAAGTTAATACCTAATATACATTAGATGTGGCTCTTTAATACAAGCCATATGCTAGATTCACATTTTTAGTAGAGGATATGTATTAGAAGTTATTTTTTTGTAGAGGATGTATAGTTGATGAGCAGTCTGTATGTCTTCCTTCTCCTCATGTTTAGTTCAGTTAATTGGGTACATGAATGCAGAGACCATATGAATTGATGATTGCATGGATGCATCCATGCAAGGGTGACATGTATTTGGGAATCATTCTAAAGGAGATTTTGTCAATGATGGCATTTATCTAACTTGACCAAACTAAAGCTGGCTGACTATTTTTGGTATACTGTACAACATGCTTAACAAAATGTTCTGGCTCTTGATTATCTGGCCTTTTTTATACATTACACTTATCTTTAAAAGTATTTTTCTTATTTTTTTCCTAAGAAATATTGATTATAATAGATGTATATCATGATTGATATTTGTTCGGTTATACATAACCTTTCTATTTTTTTATATCATCAGACCATTCGCAGTTCCAGTCCAAGTGAAGACGTTGATGCCAGAATCCGGTTGCTCAACACTCAGCTCACTAGGGCAGTCTTTCTCTCAGTCAGCCGTTCACTCTTTGAGAAGGACAAGCTTCTCTTCTCTTTTATGCTTTGTGTCAGGCTGCAGCAAGCTCAGGTAATTACTATGTGTATGTTGATTGATAACACATTTTGTGAATAACATAATTTAATAAGGCTCTATGGTTGTCAAGACAACTTACAACATTTCATAATATTTTTTGAGATTCCCATCAATGTTTTCTTAACAATATTTTTATCACATAAAAGTTATTTTGTAAACCATTGGGTGTAAGGGACTTTTGTGTGGTGCTAACTTTGATAAGACAGAATAAGGTTTTCAGTCCATTTCTGAGGAAAGTCCTGGTTCTCTCATCCACTTACACAAAGAACTAAATTATATTTTGACTAGTTTAACACAAATTAGAGATCATGAATAAAACTGGATCACTCATTTTTCGGCCTACAATGTCTATCATTTAGCATCTATTCCCATATTATTGGTAACAGGGTTTAGTAGACGGAGATGTGTGGCGGTTCCTGCTGACTGGTGGGTCTGGATGTTTGTTGGAGGAGCTTAGTGGACCACCACCACACTCATGGCTACCACACAAGGCTTGGACACAACTTGTACAAGCTGGACAATGTACTAAGTAAGTTCTGCAACAGTATTTATTATGTTTTGTTGACTCGTATCGCGTCATTGTTGTATGCCATATGCCGCAAACACAATATACCACCAGCCGTGGCATAGTCAGTAGAGCGTCACCTGCTGATCAAAGGGTTGTCGGATCGAGCCCTCACTGTCATAATGTTATTGGTAGGTGTCAAGCCCGGACAACTTGACCTAGCGATTAATGACAAACACCTAATGTTCATGGATACCTCTTCTCGGGAATTACGGCTGATGCCATAATGAGCATTTATTTTTATGTATGTTATTCACGCATGATTTATTTTTTTGTCAATTTGGGGATGTATTTCGCCAACTTATTTGCTTGGCGTTTTCACAATCCAAAAGAAAATACTGCTTAAAGGGAGGCATGAATCTATTGAGGAATTGTTTTCATCCCTTAATTTATTGAAATTTGAATGTGTGCATAGGTAATTTTTGCTAATTATTATACTGTACTGAATAATGTATCTGGTAAGAAATATTACAAAATGTTCAAATGTGTTTTCCACCCACACATAACCAGAAGTTCTGTCTCCTCAACTAGAACAACTCATTTTGCAGCTGTATGTTCTATGTTGGACCTCAAGTGCGGAATTCCTTACCGAATCATATCAACAAATTAATGTGACTCAAGTACGTTAGATGTATTTAAACAACATGTCAAAAAAAAAATCTTTGGCTAACAGTCTTTTCATATTGCTGAAATATGTATAACATATTGCATAAAAGTTGCACTCCTTCATTTTTCAAGATGGAGAGCCCGTTACTTGGCATGCATACTAAGGGGGTGCCAAAATAGGTTTTAAGCGAGAAGTGGGGCAGAATCTATTGGTGCCTATTTTCCCTAATAAATTGTTTCCCATAACGCTGCAGTAGTGTCGTTTAAAATAACCCTATATAATTTAGAGAGTTGTGAAGCAACTTGGTTGAGCCCGAGAACTTTTATTCTTCTACTGTAGGCTACTTCTCACTTCTCACCTTGTTCTTGCTCTGTCCAATTACTCTTCTTTTCTATTTTATTCCAGCCATCTGGTCTGGGTCTGGAGAGAGTTGTGAAGATAGGATTACCTTAAGAGTATTTTCTCATTCTATTATGTTATTCGTGTCTGCAAAGGAGCCTGGCTTGGCAGGCTATGCCTAATATTTTGTACACATTGTAATTATTACCTAATTTCATGTATCGTTTGTGGCAATAAAAATATGAATTTGATTTTGAAACTACGATGGCATTCTTCAAGCAATGTTCCCTACCTTCTGTTTATCATTAGGAAGGGTTTAATGTCTAATGACCACGATTTAACCATTATATATATTTGCAAGTTGTTGGGTATAATTATACACAATTACATTGGCAGGTTGTTGCGTGTATACATAACAATTACATGTACAGTCGCGCTAATAAGTGATGTCTCGGCACCAAGTATGTGTTAATCAATAATTGGTATCAGCAATTTTTAAGCTTCATTTCTTCATATCTAGTGAAATACACAAATATGTTTCTACACTTACCCACCCTATTCAACATCTGACAAACATTAATACAGCACAGAGCAAGCCAAACGTAATGACAGCTGGGACATGACTTATTAGCGCGACCGTACACATCAATACCATCCACAGGTTATTGGGTGTACACGAGCATGTGGCCGAGGAAGAGGGCCCGTGGTTATCAGTGTACGAGTCCTACAGCCCCCACCTATCCCCCCTCCCACCCCCCTACCACACCCTCACACCACTACACCGCCTGGCCATCATCAAGTGTCTCAGGCCGGACAAGATCACCACCGCCATACAGGTTAATACTTTAACCCTTTACAATTATTGTCCTCTCTCCCTCCCTGCCCACCCCGAACCAACTTCCAGAAGCACATCCATACTCATATCTCTCGCCAATACATCCACTCACTCACAGACAACACGCAGCTGCATGCACGACCTCCCAAAATCCATCCTTCCGAATCCTCCCTCCCTCGCGAGGACAGAGTCCACCTGGCCAGGCTGAGATGCGGACACCATCCAGCTCTCCTGAGCTATCAGAAGAGACTGGATGACTCCGTTGTCGACGCCTGCCCGGGATGTAACACAGCACCCCATACCATTAAACACATCATAGAAGACTGCATTTCACACAACCACTTACGCCAACAACACAATCTACACTCAATGAGAGCTCTGTGGGAAAGCCCGATCGTGGCCATGGCCTTCCTCAGGGACTCGGGGCTGTTCGGCCAGGCAGCTTAGGGAACAACAACAACAACAACCCTTTGAGTACCAGCAATGTGTTAAATTTGTTATTATAACTACATTTAGGCAGTATTATACAGCTTAAGAAGGATCTGAGGTAGTTAAAATGGTAGGTTGAGATAGTTTGAAGCCTTATTATTGCTAGATGTCCTTCCCAAGCTGAATAAAATAGTCTAATCCCGGTGGATCATATATACTTTAATTAATTTCATTGGGGGTGTGGTGGTGAGATTAACCCTCTCCGACATATGACGCAATTTTGAGCCTATTAGGGATACTTTAAAGCCTTTATTACCATCAGGGGTATTTACAAACCTTTAGTATAGTTACTTCAACCTCTGCAGTTGTCTTTGAGTTAGCTGTGGGCAGAAAACTAATTTTGGAGAGGTAATTATAAGAGTGAGAGAACTCTATTTCTTATTGCTAATCTGGCAACCTCTGCGTCATATGAGTCTGAAGGGGTTAATAAAAAATAATATTGTCAGAATATAATTAAATGGATACCACCGGTACTGTACGGGTTAAGGGGGCAAGGGTTTATTTATTGCTTGATTTATTTATTTACTATTTCTTTTAGTTTCCTCCCTAGACCTCCATTAACCCCTTAAGCGCGATGGGCCTCACGGAAGGCTTCCTATAGGGAACGCGATAGGCCTCACGGAAGCAAGACCATAAAAAAAGCCTTCCAAAAAAAAAAAGGGCCTATCAAAACAAAGGAATTTGTCTCTAGGTGAGATAATTCCCCTCCAGTACTCATCCATGTGTTTCTCACCCACCCCCCTCCCCTCCTTCCCCACCTTATTCCCCCCTCCCTCCCCTCCTCAATTATCACCTATTTTTCCTCTTATTATCATAATTTATCGGTTATTTTTCTCTCCCGCGATAATGTAGCACAAGTGGGTTGCATAAAAGATCGTTATGTAACACCCAGACACCGGCCCACACCGCCCCGCTCGTCTCAGTTACCTCACAGACAGCGAGAGGGGAGGGTTGCCTGTGGCTCTCTCTCGCCTGAGATTATGACCGGGTGGCCAATATCTTCGTTTTTCACCACCCAAATGCTTTTCCAACTTATTTTAGCACTCTTGAAGGTTCATATATACATCATATATGTAAAATAAAAGCATACCGAAAACAAATAATGCTCTATATTGTAAATATAACGAATTCTGTCAGAATCCAAGGCTAGAAATGCACAAATAACTACCCTAGCCCCTAGGTCTATATCGCGCTTGTCAGGTTAAGCTTAAAACAAACAAAAAACACATTCTCAAGATCCACTTTGTAGATAAATGTGTACATTCTTCGATAGATGAATGTCCCGGACGGCCGAAAGTCGATTTCTCCTAAATTACAGGCTCGATATATCGCACTTCATCTGTTCATGTCATCAAGTGTATCATAATACATTCCGTCGTTGCTACCTGTCATATGACTCACAAGTACTAGATAGCATCACAAACGATAATCCTTGGGTAATTTATAAAAGCCTCTATTCCTCTAACAATATTACGAAAGACATAATCAATTGTGTTTTTTTCATGTAACGATTTGATTTATGCGGTGCAATCTGTAATATTGTATAAATTAAGCTGGGGTACTAGCAATCCCGATGACAAATTGTGATATCTGTTTTACTGGCCCTGGTAATCTTGCCTTCCCTAATTTTTCAGGATCTGATAAAGTGATCTTCCCTAATTTATCAGATTTATCATTCATTTCCTAATTTACAGGACCTGATAATCTTGTTTTCCCCTAATTTACACGTCCTGATAGCTACTCCATAAATTGCAGACCCTGTAATCGTCACATAATTTTCAGGATCTAATATCGCAGCAGCTGGGTGAGGAGTACTTGTCACCCGCGCAATTCAACATCGCGGCATCCTTTGAAGACTCCACCTGCCACACACCTCTAATCTTTATACTGTCTTCCGGCACCGACCCTGTGGCAGCCCTTCGCAGGTACTGTTCATCATCTTATTGCTGGAACCTTCTTATAAACTAATATTTCCTGACCATATCAAATAAATAATAAAACATCTGTACACTGAAATCTGTGTTCAATCATAAAGAATGGGATGTGAATTAGTCCGTTACTAACAGAAAGAAAAACGTTGAATGTTGTAAATACATGCATACAAGTTTATAGACCGTTTCATACACAGAGGGTGTTTTCTCAGTCTCACGTCCTAAATGGCAGCACTCCAGGCAACCCTGTTTTGGACTGCCTCTGTCATTGAGTTCTTTCTTTTAAGATCAGACTGAAGTATCTGATCCCACGTCTTTCTAAGTCTAACCCTACGCCCAGCTCCCCCTACATTCACAGTCCGGTATTTCTTCACTCAGTTCTGATCATCCATTGTCTCTACTTGTCCAAACCAACCAAGTCTGCTTGTGAGAATCACTTCAGTGATGATCCTAATGCCCAGAGGCCTTCTTAGTTCCTCAGTCGATACCCCATCCCCGAGGTTAACCACACTAATCAATCTCACCATACTCATCTCGTTCCGTTCCATTCAATTTATATCCTCCACCTTAACCGGCCATGTCTCCAAGGAATAAGTTGTTGCGATCCTAACACACAAAGCATGACTCTAGCAATAGAGCCAGATTCAGAGCCACTTCCAGCGGAAACCGTATTGGCTATGATTCTCACCAAAAGTCCTCTTGTCCCACTACACCTCTTGTGTACCCAGTCACTACAGACACAACATTGAATTGAAATACTTACCACTCCCTTCCCATAAACTGCACATGGAAAGTCGCCACTTCTTTTCATAGTTTCGCGCAATACTCCACTGACCTTTGGTTTTTCAATATTAACTCTTAGTCCCTTGTTTGCCATACCCTCCCTCCATCTATTGAATTATACCTTCGCTTCCTGTGCACTACCTGCGATAACCATTTATTGATCATGTTTTGGGGATACAACAAGAGAGCCATGTAATTATAATGTAAAACTTGCAAAATAAACAAGCCAAAACGTATACGAACACAGTAAAAAGACAAAACTAATAAAAATCACTATGTGGAAACAATAAAGATATTAGTCATTATGATTGATAGCAGTAGTAATTATGAAATGTGTGATGACAACGATAATATTGTAAATGACGATGGTGAAAATAACAATTATATGCTAATAATGGCAACTGTATAGACCATAATTATTCCCTTTCAGATATGGGGAGGAGAGGAAGTTGAGTGAGGAGGCTGTGCAGGTGATCTCACTTGGACAAGGACAGGTCAGTTACTTATGATTATTCTTGAATACATTTTGCAACATGGCACCAATAACATTGACTCGAAATGCTTCTGGCCTCTAACTGGGTAATAAATTATGCTAGTTTGGGGGGGCTCTTGATCTATGAGTAAAGACAATGGGAATGACAAAAAAAGGTCACATTAAACCAAAAAGAAGTTTGTAGTTCAGAGCTGGGTTATCTTAGTCAGCATTATTGAAAGGTAGGCGACTGGCCACTTATCTTTCTATGAGGGTCCTTAGATATTTTTGAAAAGTGGTAACATCACCAGTCTGTCTCACACAAGTTCCATAACTTGTTAGCCTTGGGTAATTTACTCTTAAAATCAGACTTAGGTCAGCAGGCCTTTAAGCATCAATTCACAGTACTGTACATAGATCTGACCATATTTGATCATATTGCTATGGCTTTGTATTAAATTAAAATGTAAAACTTGCAAACTAAACAAACAACAGTGAAGATGTGATATGTATGTAGGAGGTACCACCATTAAGTTTCACTTAATAATCTCAGAGTATTACAAGAATACAGGCTACTGAGAAGTCTTTTTCCAAAAAATAAAACATTTTTTTTAAGTGTTTGGATAATGCTGTAATGTACTTCGTCCCTGGATAACCTCTGGAATGTAGGACATCAGGAGATCATGCACCTTTGCTACTCTGGGGTAACACCGAGTCCAGAACCCAAGGACCCATCTATACGGGAAGATCCACCAACATGTAAATGTATTGATTTCACTTAACCACTTAAAGAAGTCTTTTCACTCTTAAAGGCAACATTAACAATATTGAAGTAGCAATCTATGGCACGTATTGTGTTATAATGCCCTTTCCCAGGGTGATACTGCTGAGAGACTGGTCATGGAAGGTGCTGAGGTAGGGTGGTGGGTGGTTCTACAGAACTGTCACCTGGCTGAGTCATGGCTACCCCGCCTGGAGGTGCTGGCCGGCCGGGTCCTTAACACTGAGAGTGACAACACTCACACAGACTTCAGGTTGTGGCTCACCAGCTTCCCAACATCAGCCTTCCCGGTATCACTCCTGCAGGACGGTAAGGCACAAGCTGCCAAGCATATTCAGTACGATAACTATTTTTCAAATTATTCTGATTAATATTAAACCATCTACTGGTTATGCATTCCCTCTAGAAATATAAATTCAAATCGCTTTTGACTCCTGATATGCATTAATTAAGCTTGAGATACACAGGCAGATTTGGTGGTGTAACTTCCTTTGGGTTATATGGCCATTATGCTTTAACCCGCTGGCTTTGGGTCACATTAATATGACGTGGAGCATCAAACTCAGGGATATATCCACTGACACAAATATTTGCCAAGGATTGATTCCAGTGATGTGAAGGCCTTCGAATGTAGAACCAATTTAAAAGCAGGGGAAATATAAATTTCTTAGATATAATGCATCACCACTGAGGAGATAATATTGTTATCTGTGACTGGTGTGTGACCAACTTCACCCTCCATAACTATAGATTGTACGGTTATAAACATGATAATTTATATTATAATTATCCTCCAAGATTAGCAGGGCAACATTTCCAACTATGTTTGCGACATGTTGGGGATTCGCTTTTACCCTTAAAAAATAAAAAAATAAATCTATAAAACAATAAAAAATAAAAAGAGGGTGGTCAGTATGTTCCATATGACTAACTTAAGTACATAATTAAATAAATACCAATGTGGGTTTCGTATCTATACAATAATACCTTGCTTAATAAACTCCTAGATTTATAAAAGCAAGGTATCCCCATAAAAATAATAACATTGAATATGCTTATTGTGAAGGCCAATATGGTTCCTCTGCACATTTCAAGTATATATAATTATGCACCTGGATAACTTCTTGGCGAATATACACTGAAAAGACTTTTACTTCACTAATTTTGTTTTGCCAGGTATGAAGATGACCTATGATCCCCCACCATATACTGAAGAAGATAGACCTCACTATTGACGGAAATAACCCTGACTATTGAAGCAGTTCATCCTCCCTACACCCTATGTACACCCTATGTGGTGGATTGTGTTCTTTTATTTATAAATTATTATTTTATTTAAGCGTTGTTTCCACTTAGCGATTTTGATTAGTTATTTTGTCTTGTTACTGTGTTCGTATAAGTTTTGGTTTGTTTATTTTGCAAGTTTTACATTATAATTGAGCTAACCTTCACCATTGAAGGAGATACCCTTAATATTGAAGAAGCTAACCTGCACTAATGAAGGACATACTCTTACTATTGAAGGAGTTGATTTCCATTATTAAGGAAGTTAACCCTCACTATTGTTATTGAAGGAGTTAGCTTTCATTATTAGAGGACTTTACCCTCACTATTGAAAGAGTTAGCCCTCACCTTAGAAGGAGCTAACCCTCACTATCTCTTCCCAAGGTATCAAGATGACCAACGAGCCTCCACGTGGTATCCGGGCCAACCTGTTACGGACGTACCACAGTGACCCGGTGAATGAGCCCGAGTTCTTCAGTTCTTCCCCTGAACCCCGGGTGTTCCAGCGTCTTATGTTTGGCCTGGGTTTTTTTCACGCCCTGGTGCAGGAGCGCCGCAGTTACGGTCCCCTCGGATGGAATGTTCCCTATGAATTCAACCAGTCAGACTTTAATATTAGCGTCCGACAACTACAGGTAATATATTACATGGCTTCCCAATGAGTACAACCAATTAATATTATTGTCAGACAACTAGGCTACAGGTAATATATTCAAGCAGTCAGATTTTAGTATTGATTTCCGACAACTACCGTACAGGTAATGTATTCAAAATATTATTATGATGTTATTGGCACGTACCGTAGTACGTCAATAGTACGTATTTTATAATGTAATGATCACGACATAAATATAAGTTTTCGAACTTAGAAATTGCATTTATTTAATAGTGTTTAAGAATAAGCCCTTGGAGGATTATGTAAAACACCAATTTAAGGCACAATAGTAATATATTAACTCTTAATTCATATAAAACGTCACTCTTTAATAATATAGACAGATATATCCTGTATTGATAGCGTAATGCATAAATGCGCGGAATTTCGGTGTGAGTATCCTAGGTTCGAGTCCTTGGAGTGCCACATGTATTTGTTGATTTCATTAATTTAGTTTAGAAGTAAAGTTGGTTGGTGATGAAAACAAATATGAATATATGAAAGGTCTTGCCTATGAGTTCAACCAGTCAGACTTTAATATTATTGTCAAACAACTACAGGTAATGTCTCACATACTTACATTATGACTTCATTATTAGTGTCAAATACCTTTAACCCTTACCATACCAGCGACGTACGTTGGCCAACGGTAAAAAAGTCACTCGTCAGTACCAGCAACGTACGGCGTACGTCCGCAATATGCGGCCTTTGTACCGAGTGGTACCTAGCACCATGACTTGTAAACACTGCTTTGAGTCCTTGGCAACACTTCTCAGAGTGTATATAAGGTCCCACAGGTGAGCTGGCTCAGTACTCATTCAAGTTTCGGGGTGAGAGGATGCTCTCTCTCGACTTTGAAGCCATTATGGCCACACTGCCTGGTACTGGAGGTTACATTAATATTAATACCCTCTGGTACAGTAGGGGTTAAGCAATATATCAACTAAACAGACTTAACTATTATTGTCAGACAACTCAAGGTAATGTATTCAATCTCTTTGTTATAAGGTAAAGGTCAGACTACACTATTAGAGTTGGACAACTGACACAACTCTAGATACTGAAAAAAATAGGAAAAGTGGGGATTGGGCCTGAGCATATAGATAGATAGATAGATAGATTGTAGAGTTTTGTTGTTGTCCAATGGCTCTAGGTCTTGCAATAGTCTCACCCACAGAGACAACATAAGCCACTTATCAGAAGTCAGAGTAATAACCAGCACCATATCCAAGGTGTGGGACGTGACTGTTGAAGGTATTTTGACATCCTACTGGAAGACAATAGAGTGTCCTTCTTTTTGGTGTACCAGGCATGCGATAGTGGTGCAGTGGTAAGCTCTAGTTTTATGTAGTTTTCACAATATATTGCATACTATTGTAGAGAGGATACCCTCATGCATCATAAGAGTAATTTTCCTGCATATTTGTATTCCTCTTTTTGCATTGTGATTCTCTACGATATTTTATATATTGCAAATTAAAGCTTTAGTTGTACCTTATTAATTCCCGTCAAACTCGCCAAATTACTACTTAAATATTATTATCATATAATAACGGGCATGTGGTGGTATTAGTTGAGGTGTAGGGTCATAAAATACTGCATAGTATTGTCAAAGGTCACCAAGATGAACAGACTCGTTCATATTCAATTCGACCCGATCTTGGAAGTTGGTGAGTGGCTCAATATAATCACAAATACTGTATTGTAAATACCCTGACAAAGTAACCCATAAAAACGTGTGTTAGCAAAATTAGCGAGGATATTGTGGCCAAGCTACCACCTGCAATCACCTGACCAGCATCCTGTATGCCTTTTCACATCTGGCCCAGCTCCTGAATAGAATGGCCAGATGAGACTTTGTTACTCCCCCAGGCTGCCCGACACAAGCTGGTTTGGATCATCATCTTTTCAATATCATCACTGAACTGTCAAATTCATATTGTCACAGCTCGGACTCTCCAGTATGAAGCTCTTTAGGGAATCTGGTCTACCAAGCTGGCAGCCACAAATATGATCATTTCCCTCTTCAACCGGATTGATGAAGAAGCTTCCAATATAATAATAATTATTAATAATAGAAGAAACGTCCCAAGACAAGAGAGGAGGAACCCACAAAATTATCTCCTACCACAGAAACATTCCTACTTTTGTATGGTACAAGAAGATACCAAGGCAAACCAAAGAATTTTGACAATGTGGAAGGCAGTATCCCAAATTCTGCAACAGATTTCCATTCTCCTTCAGGCTATGGAAGAATATCACTGCTGAGAAACAAAAATTGGGCCATGTCAATAGTACACTCAGATCCACTGGTCCCCACCATCAGTGAATGTTAAGACTCCAGGACCAGCAGAGTAGCACTGAAGGTAGGGAAGGAAGGTGTAAGCAGATAAAGGTCTCAAGTTGAAGAGAAAAAGAAATAGCGTAATTAGGTACTTGAGAGAGTTCGGTACTAAGTGTTAAGAATACTGCTTTATCGTAGTTCATATTAAATAGCAACTATTGTAGCCCAACAGGGAAATCATTGTGGTAATACAAACTGAATTTTCTAAGGGCCAATATTATGTAAATGGTTAATTAGACATAGATGTATTTGCTTTAGTTGCTGTATAAATATATTGTATTTTGTAGGTAGTGCTGAGTGAGTGGTGGGATGGCGGGTCCTCAACGGTGCCCCTTGAAGCCTTGGTGTACCTGGTGGGGGAGTGTAACTATGGTGGCCGCGTCACCGACCACAAAGACACTAGACTCCTTCTCTCTCTCCTCAACAACTTCTTCAATACGCAGATAATTGAAGATGAAACGTAAGCTGGCCTAGCTTTTGATAATTTAGGTTAGGTTAAGCTAGATTAATTCATAATAGGCTAAGTTAAGTTATGCTAAGGTAAGTAAAATGGGGTAAATACTGTAGATAAGACTCCTGACTTGGACTCCTGTCCAAGAGAATGAAAATCTTAAAAAAATAAAATAACATCACCCCACAATTTCCGGTTACCAAAGGAGTAAGCCAGCTAGTTTGACAGGATATGTAAAAATATAATTGCCACTAGGACCAAACGAAAAAAAGAGGATGAGGAGGACCTAGAGGTTGTGAAAACCGACCCCAATTCAGGCTTGGTGTGAGGTCCATAATTTTGGTGTCCTGTGCTGACTGGTGCCTACAACCTCCTCCCTATAATAAAGGGGTGTAGATATCCCTATCTAGAAATTAAAAGGGGATCAACAGGACTGCACAGCTACTGTGGTGTCACAGTGACCAACATGCCAAGTAAGGTCCTTGCTTATAATCTGCTGATGTGAATTTGAGATCATCTGCTAACAGACCAGTGACCAAAGCACTCAGATTTCAAGACTTATGAAATCAACAACTAACCAGATTCTTGACCCATAAGTTCTCGTGGAATGCCAGCTTGTGTGGTGGATAGTCATTGCAGTCTTTGTTGATCTAGAAAATCCATGTTTGTTTTTAATTGTTATTATTTGTTACTTTATCAGGTACTCTGTGTGTGGGGTAGCGGAGTACCCAGTACCGTCAGCGGCCACCTGGCAGGGCTACGTTGACCATATTACGGCCCTCCCACTTGTAACACCTCCACAAGTCTTCGGTCTACATGAAAACGCCGAACTGGCTAAAGATCAACGGGAAGTAGAACAGGTCAGAGATTAGGAGACAGCACATAGAGTCTAGAGATAGTTACATGCCACCCACTCTCAAACATCTCACACACCTCAAACACTTACACTCTCACACACATACACAATCACCAAGGTGGCAAACCAGAGCAATAATGATAAGACTATGTTACTGTGAATGTGATGGGCTGGTCTATCAGAGTGAGAGCTGAGCAATCTCTGCCATACCCATAGCTTACTCTGACTGTTCCTTTAACTTATATATTTTCTAGATCTCAAGTGACGGCGTCTCTAATGTGGATTGACCTCCCAATCTACCAAGATTAGAAGCCAAAGCGTCGCATATTTCCCTTGCCCCTCAACTTTCTCTTCATAATTGCTGAGGGGCACAGGGCCCTGGGTGGGGCTTTGGTTTCCCGGGCGTTTCCGCACCCTCCTCAGCTCCCCGCCATGGAGTGGCTTCGGTCACCCAGGCTTTATTGTGGTCGGCGGGGAGGGTTCTGTGGGGGCGCTCGGTTATGGCCTTGGAATTGCTCGGGGCCTTGGGGCTGTTCGGCCAGGCAGCTTGGGGAACAACAACAACAACAACAACTGTGACTGGGAATATAGGAAAAATAGCATGCAATTGTTTGGTCATTTAATCACTCCCAAGACCATGATAGGAATTAAAGAGCATATCTTTAACTGTGTATGTTAACAATAAGGAAAACAAGCAACTTATTTTTTAGACTGGATATGAAAAGTCTCTCATTTGGCAGTCTGCACACACATACACATCACACACATACACACCACTCACACTATCACATATTGAGAAATTGCTGTGAGTGATTGTATAGTCATCGAAATTAATTCTTGGTTACCACCTCAAGATACTTGAGACAATTAATATACTTTAGTTAATTCCAGTAAAAAGTATGCTAAGTTATGTGCCATAGTTTTGGCTCAATATATTGTTTGTGCATTCTGAATCAGTGTATTCAATTTATTCCAAACATTTGAACACCAATTTTACATTATAATGATTGTCTATCTATGCAGCTGTTGGGTGGTGATGTGCAGCTGGAACCCTATCTATCTATCTATCTATCTATATGCTCAGGCCCAATCCCCACTTTTCCTATTTTTTATTTTTTATTTTCCTATTTTATTATTATTATTTTTTGTTTTTTTCCAAATTTTACATTATAATGGCTGTCTATATGTGCAGCTGTTGAGTGGTGTGGTGCAGCTGGAACCCCAATTAGGCAGCAGCTTGGGAAGTGAGGCAGCTTCGATGGTGGTGAAGGACCTCACCTGTGAGATCCTGGCCCGCCTCCCACCACAGTTTGATATGACCACTGCTGAGGAGAGGCACCCCATCATGTACAGTCAGTCACTCAACACTGTTCTCAGACAGGTCAGTATCAGTAGTAAGAGAGGCACCCCATCATGTACTGTGATAAGGCTGCTACGTAAATGAATATTACATTTTGATGCAATGTTCCAAATAAATCTACTGAACATAAATGTGAAGTTGACCTATATATCAAGCTGTGAATTTGGTGGCATTGGGATTCTTTTTTCTTTTTTATTCCATAAATGTAATGTGCATGTTCTAGAATCATAGAAAAGCAGAGATATGGTTATGCATAGTCTCGAGTAAGGGCGGGTGCTCCCGTAATTTGCTTATCATCACTTCTCACTTCCTTTATTCACTTTTCTCTCCACACCTTCTGGTAGGTAAACCTCACCCTTTTTGTGCTCTTATCCATTTATATATCCTCTAACTTATTATTCCCCTCTCTGTATGTACCCTCCCTCCCCAATTCCCCTCCTTCTCTATTTTTTCTTATCCTCCCCATCCTATTTTTCTTCATTCCACCTTCTAGGGTTTTGTCTCATCCTGTTTCAATTGACCACTTGCGAGTTTCATTCTATAAGGAAGTTGGAGCTGTAGACGTCGATATTTAGCAGAATAACCAGCTATTATACGGTTTTAGTAATGTTATAAATACATAAAGCCAAATTCAACATACTATTTATCCATCAGAAACCTACATAATTACTGTATTTGTGTTTAATATCGATGTTTACAGGCCGAACTTCCTTATAGCCTGAAACTCGCAAGTGGTCAATTATCTCGCCCCTGTCTATCATCTCTGTCCTTGTTTCTTTCTTCATGCTCTTTATTTATCCTTCTTCCCCATTGAGCCTACTTATTTCTTACTTCTCTTTCCTCCTTTCTTTTCTCTCAGCGCTTGCTTCTCTCTGTTGTTTTCATTTTTTCCCTCTTTATCTCATTTATCTCTCTATACTCCCTCTCTATCCATCTTTCCTTCACCTACATCCTCTTTTCTCCCACTATCTGTTCATCTCCTTTCCACTTCTGTGCATTCTCACTTTCCTTTCGCACTTAAGGTTTTCCCCCTCTTCCTTCTTTACTCCCCATACTCTATACCCCTCTTTCATCTCTCTCTCTCTCTCTCTCTCTCTCTCTCTCTCTCTCTCTCTCTCTCTCTCTCTGTGCTCAGCACAGCTGATAAACGTGCTCTTGCTCTCACAGCATGTCCATAACTGATCAGCAGTATGGATGTTTTGGCCCGCACATTTGTGTGAATGTGTGGGGTGTTATCTCTCTCTTCTTCTTTCCTCAATATTCATTTTTCTTTGTCTCTTCATTAACCCTTATTCCATCTTCTGGGAGACAGTGCTATTATTTTTTCCTTTCTTCCCTACCAATCTCCCTCCCACCACCACCATCACACCGGTGATCTACCCGCCTGGCTACATTCCCACGGTTGGGCTTGCAGTAGTGCCACATAGGCTCGTAGTCTCATTGAAACGCTGGCTATAGCATCTGTACATGTGACAACACCCACCACACCATCCCCGCGGCATGGGTTTAGTACAAAATATATAATTTTGCATGTGAATTTAGGAATGTAGAATATACACAGTTGACGCTCAATGCACACATATTTAGGTGTGTAAAATCTACGTAGTTGACTTTGACGGGTTAAGTAGGTAAAAATACATAATATATTTGTTTAATGTATTTCAGGAGTTACTACGGTTCAACCGCCTGACATCAGCAATAAGGAAATCTGTGAGGGAAGTGAAGCGTTGTGTAAGTGGCGAGAGTTTGATGTCAGACTCAGCTGAGTCAACCTACCAGGCCCTGGTCCTGGGTCGAGTCCCTCCAGCCTGGGCCACTCGATCCTACCCCTCTAGGAACACTCTGGCACCATATATCAGTGACCTCCTGCACAGGCAAGACCATTTATTGTATTAACAAGGTGTCTCTGCTAACGGCAGATGTAGAGATTTTGTGTACGGTACATCATTAGTGTGAATCTGTTTATCAGAGATTTTCTCATAATTCATTAATGTATACAGATGAAACTATATAGCATAATATTGTTTCCAAAGCCCCCCCTCAACCTATTATTGTATCCCACAGCAGTCAAATTAGACGGGAACATGATCGCGAGTAGTGTAAACAAGGCAGGCAGTACGCCAGAGTACTACATACTTGCCGATTAATGTTAAGAACGGGGTGTTCCTTAATTTCTATAGGTTCAGGAACTAATGTCTAGCGAGGCCAGTCCTAGTGATCTTGGCCCCATTAATTGTTCTCCCCTCTCACTAAAACATTACATTATCTATAATGCAGTTGGGTCTAAGTACATGATTAGATGAATATCCGGAATTCAAAAATGGATATTAATCGTGATTGTGTACTTAACCTTTAACTGTGTTGCCCGGGTTGGTGGTGTAATGGGTTAGATGCTTCTGTTCTGGGTGTGGTGTCCCGAGTTCGAATCCCAGCAGGATCATATGCTTTCATTAGTTTATTCTAATGCATTGGAGTTTGTAATGGAGGATTAATGTTAAGAATGGGGTGTTCCTTCATTATTTATCTAATGCGATGCGGTATACCTATTTTGAAAGTTATACCGGTATAATAACATACCACGGTCTAAACATTTGCCATACATTATGTTTTCTGTATTACGTTCACAGATTGCGATTCTTCCAGCGATGGTTGGAGGAGAGTGTCCCTGATGTGTTTTGGTTCTCTGGCCTCTTCTTCCCTCACACATTTCTTACCGGGGTCCGACAGAACTACGCCAGGCAACATGCTGTGCCCATTGACCGCATATACTTTGAATTCAAGGTTAAGCTCGGTTTAATTACTGGTACTTCCTCCAAAATGTATTGTTGTGGTCACTTTATTGCCATGTCAAGCAAGAATGTCATTGTTTAATAATAGTCTCAAGATTTTTCAAATACAGCATCATCGTTCGGCATGTATTGTAAAACACAGAGCAGTAATGTTACGGTACTTTATGTAGTGAGTGTACAGTACTTATAATAGAGTAATCAGTGAAAATTTACATTAATTTGTGCTATTTTAAATATTTATTCATAATACTAAATTTGAATATGAGTGAAAAATTAGGAATGAATAGGAACCGCCTATGTGAAAATTCATGAATAATAAAATATAATGATATACTGTATGTAGTAGACGGATAATGTAACGTTAGTATCACTAGATTTACCACTGCATCGTAGTCACTGTTTCTATTATAAATTGCCTCCAATTTCCTTTCTGACTGTTCAATAGCTGCAGATGTGGATGGCCATCGCTCACTTCCTCAACATATCAACTCTGGTGTTCCTCAGGGCTCTGTCCTTTCTCCAGTTCTATTTCAAATATTTATTAATGATCTTCTCAACTGTACTTCTAGTCCTATACATTGCTATGTTGATGCCTCTACCTTACACTATTCAACTAGCTTTATGAAACGACCCACTATGCAGTTACTTCAAAACTTGTGTGATGAGGCCATAGCACAGCTATCTTCTGATTTATCAAGTATATCCTATTGGGGCAGAGATAACCTTGTTGCTTTCAATGCTTCCAAACCCAATTCGTCCATCTATCTACCTTGTTACAATCTTCCACACCACTATCCCTTACTCTGCAACAACACACAAATTAACCCTTCAACTTCTCTAAATATTGTTGATGTTTCTTTGTCTTCAGATCTTTCTTGGAAAGACCATACAGTTTCTTGTTCTGTACAGGGGCACTGTGCACCCATGTGTCGAGTACTGTTCCCAAGTGTGGGGAGGTTCTACCCATACCTTACTATTCAAAAGGACAGTGTCAAAAGCATTTTGTCTCATCAACTCGCCTCCTGTTACTAATTCTCTACATCCTGCAATGTTGCATCTCTCTCACTCTTCTACCGCTATTACAATAATCAGTGTTCTTTAGAGCTTTCTCAGTGTATACCTCCTTTCTTACAAACAATAGGGGGTATCCGCCTTTCAACTCATTCCCATACCTGTTCTGTACAACTCTCTAACCCAAGAGTCAACCGATTTTCCCAGTCTTTCTTCCACTCAACAAATAAACTCTGGAACTCTCTCCCTCAATCTACCGTTTCCTCATGCTATGATGTAAACTGCTTCAAGCTCCGTGCATCCAGTCATTTTGACACATTGAAATTGGCTCTCTATCATTCTTCTACTTTTTGGAAGGACATTTGTTACAGGCAGCTTTGTTTTTTGTCTCCTTCAAACACATCGAAAAATATCACCAGAAACCATTCATAAGATATTTTACTCAGATAATTAAATATTTGTTATGCTTCTAGTTTTATTTAGGCTATAGCAGTTATGGCACTTCATGTTTTCGTTAATCTGTGTGTGATAGGCCCCTATGTCAGGTGGCTAATCATTATCGGGTCGACTATAGAGTTTCCTATTAGAAACTTGCATTAACCCTTTAGCTAAGAGAGGTTATTCCTGATGTGAACAAAATACTCTTACGGTAACTTGAATTTCAGAAGTAGAATTACTCGTCAGTCCTAAGCTGAATAAAATTGTATAATGTCAGCCAGAAAAAAACGTGAAAATAACTAGTTAATTGTTTGCTTTACTGTTATCTTTATCCAATAGATTTATTACCTACATTTATTGTGGAATCACCTATACCCTGTTCATTATAGGTAGGCCAGAAATGCCTTCACCAACCTCTCATAGGACTTCAGTGATTGAGTTGTTATGTCTACCATTTGGAAAGAGTCGAGCAGTAAATAGAAGTGGAAATTACAGCTCGTTTGACCCAGCCCTTCCTGAGTTAAGAGTTTAGAGTTCAGATTTCTGACCTAATTATCGTGAATAGACTATACACCTAACATACCATAACCTAGCCTATTCTCAACTAGTTATATTCAAAACTATTATGGCTTAACACACCCGAATCTTATCTAATCAAGCATAACCCAAGTTTATGTACTGTAATATAACATTAAATCTAACCTACCCTAACCTGACATGCCTTAATCTATTTAATCCTATCCTAAACTAAACTTTATCTTGAATAACGTACGATGCCTTTCTTTAACCTAATCTAATCTAATCTTCTCTCAACCTAACGTATCCTAACTTAAACCGGTATCACTCTCGAGCTTTTGTTAAATTTGTTGTCAAGTTTTAATGATCAAAAATTTTCTAGCAACATTTCTGGGATTTTGTTTACACTGGTATCGGAAATTACACTAATCATATATAAATTTAGGCGAGAGAATAATTTAATAAGTTGACCTTATAAACTGCCAAGTAATTTTGAGGATAAATATTGAGGGAAATACCGCTCGTGTGATACCGCCTTTAACCTTAATCTAACGTTCACTAACCGAAATTGTGGTGGTGCACAGGTAATGGAGAAGGAGGTGAGCGACATCATCCAAGAGTGTATCCGGCCCAACTTTGTGGAGCTGCCCGAGGTGATAGAGCGGTTACCAACACCCAACATGCGCGGCCACTACCACCCCTTGGACACCGATCCTGAGGACACTGCCTCCCTCATCAGTACAGAGGAGGGAGAGGCCAGTACAGAGGGACATGTAGCAGGCCACACAGAACAGGTGAGACTCAAAGACCTCCTTCATCAGTACTGTGGAGAAATAGGCCAGAACAGAGGGACATGTAGAAGGCCACACAGAACAGGTGAGACTCAGAGACCTCCCTCGTCAGTACTGTGGAGAAATAGGCCAGAACAGAGGGACATGTAGGCCACATAGAACAGGTTTGTCCCAAGGACGTTGTCTCCCTCACCAGTACTAAAGGGGGACACTGCTGGAAATACAACAGGCCAGATAAAAGAGGTGATTTATGCCACTTTAGTTTTGTATTTAACAGTCACATACACTACAACAGTGTTAACATTGAAATAATCTACAGTCAAAACCAAAAGTTCCCTCCCAATTTGTTCCATTGTACGATCAATACCACACTCTACTTTGGGGGAACACTTGTTACAGCAGCTACTGGAAGTCCTAGTGCCCAAATAACGGCATCACATTTGTGGGATTTGACATAAAGTGGGAATTATAATGTAAAACTTGCAAAATAAACAAACCAAAACGTATACGAGCACAGTAAAACCACAAAACAACTAATCAAAATCGCTATGTGGAAACAACGCTTAAGTAAAACAATAATTTATAAATAAAAGAACACAAGAATGTTACAAGTAGTCTAGGCATTTGGGCTTTTATTAGGGTAAAGATGAGAAGGAACTTTTTTTGCCTGATTTTGGAAATTGGAGGCACACAGAACAATTAACCTGTAAACTGTTGGTATCTTTTTTAAATACCATAGTGATGGACTGCAAGTAACCTTTCCATAGACATGAAGTTTACAGGCTTATGAAAACCGCGCCAGTGTGCACATGGCCCCCATAATTAGATGGTGCGTAGTAACACTAGGCAACTCCAGGTTCGACAAGACACGAAACTCCCAGACCAATTACCGCACGGCAGCCATGGAGGAGAGACGTACTGCTCCGACCGGCGATGGCCATGAGAGGGGCGAGGTGAGGGAATGAAGACGAGCGCAGAAGAGGGACCGCGAGGGGGAAAGCAGTAGGGACTCAAAGGATGACACACTACTCCTGCAACCCCACTGCCACATGCTTGCCAGGGGTGCATGTTCATGTGCATGATGTACACTCCCTTTTGCCTCCATGTCTTCTCCAGTGCCCCACATAACCACCAAAGTACCCTTCAGTAGCACAGCTTGTGGAGGCAAGGAGAAGGAGGATGACACACACACCACAGCCTCTCATATCTACCTCCCTCCTTCTCCTTCCACCAGATACCCTCCTCACAGTGCACCTCACAGTGCATTATGTTACTCCTTCTCTTTCACATACTTCTACTTTATAACAGGACACAATCCCATTCCTATACCTTCAACACATCCTCCCCTACTTTGTCATTCTCTGTAGGTAGCATAAATCCATCGGAAAAAACATTGTAATAACTCTCTAATGAGGTGTAATAAAGCAAATATGCATATAAGTGGAGTTATAGTCATATTCTTTGATCGCCCCGGGATGTGCTTGCGCAGGCCAACCACACAACCTGGCCACTGCCATAAGCAAAACAAATTGTCTAGGGCGGTAACATTTTCAGGATAGATGAGGACTTCCATTTCAAAGATGTTGTTGGTATTTTCATGCAATTCTATAACCCCCATCAAAATCGTCAATCTTCCGCATAGGGGATATCCCTTTCCATACCAATACAGTACTAGCATTAACCCAGGAACTGCCAGGTGAAGGTATTATGGTTCATTCCTGACAAAAAATGCCATTTTACCATAAACATTGTTATTACTTATTCATATGCGCCTATTTTACGTTTAATATGAAGATATTAACATGTAGCAGCAATAAATCAAGTGGGAATAGTATTTGGGGGGTGAAAAAGACGTATTATTGCCGACCGATCGTATCAGGAGGGGAGAGCCGGCGCGACGTATACCCTCTCTCTCTCACTTCCTGATCGATACTGACGTCTTGCAAGTGAAGTCTCTGTTGCTAGGATCTATAACTGGCTCCCCTGTGACCCGGAGACCGCGGACGGGAAATTCGCGCCGAAAATTACCCGATAAAAGGGGGAATAAGAGGAAAATAGTTTAATGGAATAATATATATATATATATATATATATATATATATATATATATATATATATATATATATATATATATCCCTAGAGTTTACCATTAAGATTAAGAGAATAATTACCACTTGGGAGTGGAGTTTCTGTTTAAACGAAGCTGATAAATATTCAGGAGTTGCCAGCTAGCACTTCAGATACCGTGGATTAACCTAGAAAGTTACCCCTATGTCATCTAGTGGGCAAAATTGAAGTAAAGTGTGAGGGATCTTTACCATGAGCGAAGTGGTACAACGTAATTCACGGGAGAGGTGTGATTGGCCATTTTATTCTGTAATAATGATCTGCTGATTGCTTGAATCTCTGAAAATCCTGTGCAAACCATGTTTTCCCACTCAAGCATTTATTAGGCTAGAAAATAGACATGAACGTCTGTGCTCAGGAAACGTCCACCAGGGTATCTAAAGGCGTTACTTTTTTTTTTTTTTTTTTTTTTTTTTTTCCAATGTGAGTGAGGGAGACAAAACGCAGAACTACCTGTAGCGAGTGTCTCCCCCAGAGTTGAAAGAGTGACAAGGCCAAAATCAAGGGATGTTCGAGCCAAAATGCCTGGACACTTGGGGCAAAAGGACTGTTGAATGTTGTTTAATTGCCAATAAATTGAATGAGTTTTGTAATTTTCTTCTGAAAATCAAGTTGGTACACTATATATGGTAATAATGTTTTTTCCTTCACAGGAGAAAAATAAGAAAGTTGTTGATGACGGTGATGGTGGTATTGATGTTGGTACCTGTGAGGAAGGTGATACAAGGAGCATCAAGAGAGACAATGAAGAAGTTCTTTATCAAGTTATCCCTCGCCAGAACCAGGGAGGAACCTATACTTGGGTCAGTATTTATCAAATTAATGTAACCGAACTACATTAATGTCATCACTTGTTTTATACATGTTCCCAGTAACAATAGGGTGGTAGGCTAGTGTGTGCTATGGTGAGTTTCTTGACAGTGTACAGTAAAAGATGCGAGGTGATATTACTACAGAGGCGCCTCCACAATATTGTTATTGTAAAATATGGGATTCTGCATAGTTTCCATGTTATAATACATTTAAGAATTTGTATTAATGAAAATTAATTTGAAGTGAAACCCTGTAGGTTTTTATATTAATTTATTCACTAATGTAAAAGTTGCGGATATTCTTGCGTTAGCCTTTCCTACCTGGCTGTGAACTCCTCAAACTGGAGAAGAGTGAACGCGAAGCCACCAGCACACCCATTACCAAAGAAATGGGTGTGCCTTTTGGTATGTGTCAGACAATCAATGGTACGACAACAGGCCTGCATTGAGGCAGAAGGAGGCAACTTCAAACATTTCCTTTAGATTACAAAGAAAGGGGCACTGTAGACATCTGTATAAATTATTATAAAATCCTACAGGGTTGCACCTCCAGTTTATAACCTTTCATGCACCTACCTCTTGCTCTTCTTGAAAAAAATCAATATTACTAAAGCAGTTTCCCAAAACTTAATAATGTTGAGCCGACTCTTGGGCTTCATTTCACTTGAATATCATCTTGCTTTGTACAGTCGCTCCAAGAAGTATCTGCACCCCTATGCTGATCATCTGGTGTGTACAGTTCGGTAGGGTTTGCACCTCTCCCCGCAACTATATCCATGTGTCAGAGACGATCGTCTCTGACACATGGATATAGTTGCAAGCAGAGGTGCAAACCCTATCAAGCTGTACACACCAGATGATCAGCATAGGGGTGCAGATACTTCTTGGACCGATTGTACAAGAGTATGGTGCGCCTCTATATCGAACATAGTTATATAATTCTTTGTAGTCTTTTATAAATAAATAGCTATATATATTTCCCTATGTTTATTATTTCACTAAGCATCAATAAGTCTAATCTAATCTAGGACAATAGACTGAAACTGCACGTATGTGTGGAGCACTCAGTCTTAAAATGTTATGTATGTAATATTGGTAACACTAGTATATTGGCCTGTGCAGGGGTTCTTCCTTGAGGGAGCCAGGTGGGACCGAGAGCAGCGCTGCCTGGTGGAGATGACTAACAAGAAGCTACATGACCAGCTACCAATAATACTCTTCCAACCAACCGCTCTCCCGGATGCCAAAGATGGTACGTCCATAAAGCATCATATAACACCATACCTTATGATCATGTAAAGCCAATATAGGGTCTTTCAAGGTCATTCAATACTTTCCTTGATTTTACATCTAATATTGAATTTTGCCAAACATGACTTATATTTGTTACACTTTATTGGATCTTGTATGTACTCTAATATATGGTACATCATGAATTGCAGTTGCTTTGTCCTTGAAACATACAAACACTCTTGAATGATGTTCGTAAGCCCTTTCTGTCTGGAGAGCTTTAGTGGCTGAGGTATGACGATTTCCTAATCCCAGGCTACTTAAGTTGTCAAAGTTACACTGGGTAATGAGTGCATACTGTTGTTGAGGTTGGAATACCCATCAAGTTCCATTTATTTTATTGTAGTGGATACTCCTACCGACAAGGGTAATTTAGAAAGAATTGTTTACTGCTAGACACAACTTTATTGTGGACTTCATTTTTCCTTCTTGCTATACACTTGTTGTCTTTGGAGACCTCAGTGTAGTTACGAGTACTGACAGCCCGAGCTACCAAGAATAATTGTGACTGTCTTCTTTGTTCTGGCACCAAAAGTCACATTCTTTCTACCTGAACTTTGCAAAGTCCAGAAAGCTAGATTCTGGTTTCAGCGACCAAACCTACTGTACACCTCCAGACTTGGTGGTCCCCCTGTTGGCAGTCTGGAAAAGGAGAATTATCACATTCTAGATATTATAGAAAAGATCCATGCTACCATATTAACTGGTGGCTGAGTTCAGCACAAAGCTCTGTCTCCTAAAGCATGACATTTTTTGTCATGGAATGTCAAAAGAATCGCCGAGGGCCATTTCTCCTAACATGACTTCCAATTTGTTTATCAAGCTCAGAAGTAGTTCCGGTCTGAGTTTACCCTACAGACTAACCCGATTCAAATGGCAGACGATTGACTCGCATATGACGAAGACGAGTGAAGGGCTCGCTGGCCCAAGTGCTTTGAGTATTTATACATGCCTGATCTCCCTGCAGACAGCTTCATCCAGTGAATGCTCACCCATCTGTGTCTGACCCATCACTTCTTAATGACCCACCCACTTGTCCAATTTAGTGAGGCTGTGGCTAGGTTGAAGGGCGGGAGGGTACCTGTTGCCTGTGGCATTTCTTGGGAACTACTGAAAGCTATAGGTAAAGAACTCTATGGGTTACATGCAGTCCAAACTGTCATATGTCAAGATGATGCTATTGCTTCTGACTGGAAAAGAGTTCAGTCATCCCTATATGTAAAGGGGAAGGTGATCAATAGTGCTGCCACAAATACCATAGTATTACACTCCTGTTGTGTTGAGTGGTACTTGAAAAGTAGACAGAATGGATAAAAAACACCATCTGAGGAAGAGCACTTTATTGACAACGTTTCGCAGATAGCTTCATCAGGTCACTCAACCCCTGGAGTGACCTGATGAAGCTATCTGCAAAACGTTGTCAATAAAGTGCTCTTCCTCAGATGGTGTTTTTTATCTATTACACTCCTCAGGATGAAATGCCATCGTGAGTTTCATGAGGGACTGCTCACAATCTACATTGATATCCTGAAAGTATTTAGTTCAGACTCAATGGAAAACTGTGTCTCCCCAGGATACTGCAGCAATTAGTAATCTGGTGTTTGTACTCCGAAATAAAATGCTGTCAAGGGTGGCTGAATATATCCTCCTTCTCTGTGAATTCAGGATTAAAACCAGGTATAGTTCTGTTGCCTTTCATCTTTAGCTTGCATAAAGTGGCTACTGGCCTGGACAAGCGGACAAAGCTGCTGTAGAGCATCTGTTGGCAATGTTAGGATTACTGTACTTGATTTTATAGATAATTATGTTATCCTAGTTGTGTCGCTGTAGAATTTTGTACTGGTCCTGGAAACACTAAAGGAAGATTTGGAGCCACTGGACCTAAAGATCTCTTGGAATATTGATATAATAATAAAGTATTTGGTTGCATATATTCACAGTACAAGCTTTTCAGGTATATTGTAAATAACATAGATCTTGAATTAATTCACTTATCTTTGTAGTATGATTGTTATGCTACAGATTTAGATCAGGTCATCGTTCATCCTAGCATGTGAATGTATTTAATCTCTCCATAATTGTGTATTGATGCTGTCGACATCTATGCAAACAAACTAAGATACGGATATGCTCCGTACTTTGTTACATAATTGTGAGACATGGACAATTGGACATACAACAGTATTAGCCTTTTTATGAATAATTGATTTACAGATGACTGCTTCTATATTGGTTCTCTTACCTGATGAGTTTATACTAATATTCTTCCCCGACAGGAGATTCTTCCGGAACTGTTGTTGACGGCAAAAGTGAAGGCGAGAGAGACAGAGATCGGTACCGTTGTCCAGTGTACCGCACCAGTGAACGAGGCGGAACACTCTCCACCACAGGTCACTCCTCTAACTACATCCTGGACCTACTGCTGCCCTCACGTCACCCACACCATCACTGGGTCTGTCGAGGGGCGGCTGCTCTCACTCAACTAGACCATTGAACTAATGACCTGTATAATAATCTCAACCTCTTCCAAACAACTATTAATATAATATCCTATACCTCTGCAATACAATGCGGTCATTTGCATTATATTCTGGTTGAGATTACATTTTTATGCAAAGTTTAGAAGAACCTACAGGATTCTCAACTAACGATAGATAATTCATATTTTTTTCACCAACCAACTTTACTTCTAAACTCAATTAATGAAGTCAACAAATACATGTGGCACTCCAAGGACTCGAACCTAGGATACTCACACCGAAATTCCGCGCATTTATGCATTACGCTATCAAGACAGTTAGATGAATTTATTATACTGGTTTACTTTAGAAGCTGTCACGTTAAAGTTTGTGATGCCTTTTATCCCTGTGTTATGTCTATCGCTAGGCCACTTTATTCAAGATATGAAGAACCTGTGGGAATGAGAAGGCTATTAGAGATGTTCTTTTACTCCTACGATTCCGCTTAACCCTAATATGAGTAGTACTCTTTGCCGTAATGAACGAATGAAGTAAATAATTAAGTTGCTATCTTTATAAACTGGGATACACCAAGATCTCCACATGTTAATATTCAATTCCTTAACCTTCGATCAAAATGGGAGAATGAACAACTTTAAAATAACAATGACATCTTTGTTTCTTACACCAATCTTTAAGGTGTGATTTAATTAATATGTGTAAAAGATAACAAATGTATTTAACCCACTGAGCCCCAGATAGTTTATAATAAATGTACCACCCAGGACTGGCAGGTTTTGAAAAAAAAAAAAATCCAGAAAACACCAGGAATAGGTTAGGAATGAAGGAAAACCCACAAAAAAAACCGATCCCCTAGGTCATTAACCCATAAACGGCGAGAAAGCTCATAAGAAGTTTTACTGGGCGAGGGCGGCAAAGCTCTTAAGAGGGAGGCCTAAAATAAACATTTAAACGGCCCCAGTAGCACTAAACAATTTTTTTTTTTTGTTCCCCTATACCTCATATCACTCCTCCACATCCCCCCTTTTCCCCTCCCCCTTCAATTATCACCTATTTTCCCTGTTATTCCCTAATTCGTTGGTATATTTTGGTGCTAACATTAGCAAAATGTGTGGATGTGCTTACGTGCCTAGCGGGTGTGTTACATAAGCGAGTGTGTGTATGAGTAAGCTCAGTGTGGCTTGAGGCCTCGTGGAGGGAGGGGTTGCCTCAATTTTCTCCATAATTCATGAATGGGCTGGTCCATCTATATTCGCGATTTTGACCAGAAAAATTATATTTTCACTTGTTTTATTGTTGTTACAGGTTACTATCTTCATAGTGAAGGTAAAATAGGCTCATATGAATAAGTAATAACGATATTTATCGTAAAATGATGATTATAGGCCTGAATGGAGCCTATATGCTCGCCCATGGGCAGCTAGTTCAATACCCCACCCCCCTCGCCGTTGCCAGGTTAAGGGGCCCTACGGTGCGCCCGAAAGTCGGAATTAACATGGGGAAATTGGTAGGCAAAAACAGGTTTTTGCACACTCACGCGCACGCGGTTGGACTTTGAGTTTTCAACCATCGGCATTGTTGTGTGGGATACGTACACAGTTCCCATACAAATCTGAGCACTCTAGGTGCCATAGGATCGGAGTAATTAACAGTGACGCAACGTATGTGACGTTGGGACTGGCAGAAAAATACATTGCCGGCGAAAATGGTGCGTCGCTGGGGCTCAGTGGGTTAATAGGTTCAAAAACATTGACGAAAATTTCTGTATGGATGAGATATTTAATTACCGAGAGCATTACGACAGCCTTTAGTTTTATGAAATATGTTTTATGTTCTATACATTTGTTTGAAGAGCTTAGACTATAACCTGTGATGTATGGTATTATTGGTACCGGTACTAATAACAACCACTGATTATTATGATAGTCTTATGACAACCTTGCGTTAAGATATTTTTTAGTTAAACTGTTAACTACAATCTAGGTGACAGACTAACTAAATAGTTATAATGTGCAATGTTGTATTAATAGTGTGCTTAGAGTACTGTTAAAGAAATATGTCTTGAGTTTTTAAATCTGAATAAAGTCTAACTATCTATCTATCTATTGCCGGACGCTTTACTCTTCTTTACAATGGTAGCCATACACAAAATGCCCCCTGTGAGAATGACAACCCGTGCCAGTTTACTGAAGGACTTACAGGATTGACCACCTAACTTAGGGTTCGTCTGACTCCGAGGCCCACTATGTGTATTTTTAGCACTATTTTTCTACAGTGGTGTGCGGCTCGTCCATTCGCTAAGCTGCTTCACCCCTAGGTAAGCAGTACGGATTTTTATAAGGTTTACTCCCCTAGACAGGTTGCCGACCAAGGCAGACGAGTCCCATCCACCCGAATTTGTATAAGGTTGTCTCCCCTAGATTTGTATTTGTTTTTATTGACTAACTGACTGTCCTATGACTCATCTCAAATTGTTTTGTGCATTTCCTCTGCACGATATTCTGATGAATTTATATAAAATGCATATTAACATCAAATTATTTTCAAATATTCATGGCTTTCCAGGCGGTCCTGTCAAGGGCTACCTCTCTGGTCAAGTTCTTTGATTTGAGATCGGACCGAAGTACCTGATCCCATGTCATTCTAGCTCTACCTCTACCCGCAGCTCCTCCCACGTTCACAGTCCGGCACTTCCTCACCAAGTTCTGATCATCACTTCACCGACACTCCTAATACCCAGGCGCCTTCTTAATTCCTCGCTTGATACCCCGTCCCTGAGGTTAACCCCACATATCCATCTCCCCATTCTCTTCTCATTCCGTTCCATTCAATTGATATCCTCCGCTTTAACCGGCCAAGTCTCCGAGGCATAGGTCATCGCGCTCCTAACACACGAGGTATACACCTTCCCTTTAAGGTGGGTTGGGAGCCCTTTCATGGTTAGGAGTGGCAGCAGCTCTCTAAACTTTCCCCAGCCACTTCGGACTCTAGCAATGGAGCCAGCTTCAGAGCCCGTATCGCCCAGGTAGCAGAACTTATTCACACACTCCAGCGTTACACTGTCGAAATCAACACTGACAGGCGGGTCATTTAACACAAGATCTCCCTTGCACCCTGCACATTCAAAGTCTATGATTCTTGTCAAATGTACTCTAGCTCCACTACATCTCTTGTGTACCCAGTCACTACAGACGCAACATTGAATTGAGTTACTTCCCACATACTGCGCATGGAGAGTCGCCGCTTCTTTCCATAGTTCCACGCCCTACTCCACTAATCATGACCTGTGTTTTATTGATGTGAACTCTTAGGCCCTTATTTGCCATACCTTCCCTCCAGCTTTTGAACTTTGCCTCTGCTTCCTGCGCACTATGTGCGATAAGCCAAATTTAAAACAAATTTGAAGTTGGAACTTTAACCCCCTGCGGCACATAGAGAAGCATTGCAAAGCCTCCGTTGAACGCTATCAATGACCCAGTTACTTCAAAGTTCCAAACCCTTCTCTTTCTTCTCTTATTTCCCAGTTTGTTTGTAGATTTGGCATTCCTTAAACATGGCGATATTTGGGAAATGCCCACTGATTATGCTGCCTGGGAACTGCTCCCAAACTTTGCGCATCATGCTACCAGAGAGCATCGATACCCATGCATCATTCTGTCGGAAAGCAGATCCCTAGTCCCCGCTTATGATGCTGTCTAGGCAGAGAGCGGCAACCTGTCCACACAGATAAAGTTCCCGAGAGCGGCCCACAACCCCCGCTCATCGTGCTGCCCCAGCCTCCTTACATAATGTTTTCTAAGAGCGGCCTAGTACCCCCAGCACATCTCGCTGCCCCAGAGCAGCATCCCAGCCTCTTCACATCATGCGGTCTCAGAATGGCCCAGTACCCCTGCACATCATGGTGCTCAAGACATTAGCTCTGTCTTGTCTAGTGTTCCAGGTCCCTGACACCAGGCAATAAGGATTAGTGTCCTTATCCTTCATGCAAACTAACCTGGCTGCGAAGCCCCTCCCTAAATTCCCCAATTCCTACCCTTGCTAAGGATCCATGCAACCCAAATGGACGAGTGTTATTTTGGGTCACCCCTGTTTCGACCCACTAGCTTGACTATTCCAAGAAGTTTCGCCCTGTTCAGGGAAGCGGAGTCTTGAGGGCAGTTCCTTTTTTTGTATTTATTTATTTATTTATTTATTTTTGTTTTATTATTAGATTGAAGGGGTTCGGGGAAGAGAGTTATTATTTTTACTTTAATTTTTCATGTCTAGCTAAAAATAAATTGTACGAAGATGGCAGACAGTCATACCCTCAATAATATTGAAACAAAACAATATGCACCCAAACGTCGAAGGGGCTAATGTTAACTCCTATTTCTAGAGGTCCTTCCTAAGATAAACATAACAGTCCAATTTCAGCCAGACTAATATTTAACCCTTTTCTACCAGCGACGTATTTTAAAATTATATTCCAGCTATATTTAGACGATTGCAGTTTAAGAAGGATCTGCGGTTGTAAAAATGTTTGAAGCCTGTCAATTACTGGAAGCCCATTTCAAACTAAGCAAAATCGTCTAATAGCCAGAATAGCGTTAAAAGAAAGTCACCGGTACAGAAGGGGTTAACTCCTTCAAGATACGATGACACGTTACTATATTATAGTCCGACTATTGCTATGCGATTTTATGCAGTTTAGGAAGGATCTGTAGGAATCAATGGGGAATAAACTATCCTAATTAAGCCTCTGGTTCCATAAGTTCTTCCTAAGCTGAATAACATTGGCTAATGATAGCCGAAATAAAAGGAAGAAACTAGTCCTAGAATATGAATTAATTAACTACTATTTATTCAAATTTCACTAAGCTTGCAGGGTTGAATATGCATTCTTTTCGATGTGCGAAAATTGTACTTCTATTTTTTTTTATTTCTTTATTACTTCGATTTCCTTTATAATAGATTAGTACACTATTTAGTGAAAAATCCCTTTAAAATTTAAGAGAAAACAATAGGTGAGGGGGTAGACTTGTTACAGGAAGCTCCGCCTTTTGTCTCCTTCATACTCATAAAAACACCTACTACAACACTAATTATTTTCAGTTTATATTACTGTATACTAAATTAAAAGGAGTGTTTGATTAACTATATGATTAACTACGAAGATGCCAATAATATATTACAGTACATGGAAGGAAAATGCAAATATTCAATATTTTGTTTATTTTCATTTTTTGCTTAGCATAAATAAGGATAATATACATCCTGAGTCAGTATGTTTTGTTCTATATACAGTATCTAGATATTCTAACGGTAAAAACTTTATAAAATAATTCACTTTTCAGATATCAAGATAGAATATTAACCCTTGTTTGGCGGGACCGGACTTAAGTCGGTCTAGAGAAGAAAGGACTGTGGCGGGGACTGACTTAAGGCGGTGTGCAATTTTGGGCAATAATTGGCTCTGAGAGAGACTAGCGGTGGGAGGAACGTAGGTCGGCTCTGACCGTTCGGCACGGGTCCCGCGCGGCAACTGACGTCCCCTCCACACACATCCACACTCACCACCTCACTACACAGGGAATTATGTAAGGAAATTACCGTATTTTAGGGATTTTTCCTTCGTCTTGCACGATCGTTGCAAGAGAACGCGTGGTCGTAGAAGGATGGTTCTGGTGTCATTGGAAAGCTCAATTATCGCCCTTTCAGGGATACATAATTGTATTACGCTCTGGCTCTTGTTTATGCATGAAAAAGAGCACGGAAATAAGCTCATTTAGGGTAAAACCACCCGCTTGGCAGGTAGAAGTTACTGACGGGTCCGCTCGTAAGGCGTTAAAATTCTTTAATATTAAGATTTAAAAATGCAAATGTCTAATTATTTAGCTAATAAATTCAGATTATTAATTTCAGCATTTTATAATATATGACAATAGGTAAAGACAAATCCTATTTTCTGACGTTGCTAAATATCTCAGATTGATAATGTTACTATGTTCGTTCAGTGAATAAAATGTTAATGTGAACTATTTAAAGTAGAATTTGAATCACACGCGAGTTTATATAAACATTTTCTGGCAACATACTTGGAGTCTTCTGCACTGGCATCAGAAACTAGGCTGACATATAAAATCATGAGGTCAGAATTATGTTTAATAATGATCTAAAATGCTATCAGACCAATATGAATGGAAAAAGCATGCGCATTTTGGCTACAGAGTTGCTTAAAAAGTTGACCTCATCAGCTGCCAGACCAGTGTTGAAGATGATGTCGAGGGAAACACCGCTCGTGAGACACTGGCCTCACTCCGCTACTCAAGAACCCACACGTCCAGCTGAGGTTTCATTTAATGGAGTAGTAATTCTATGAATAAATAAAACCCTGAAAAGAAAAAGAAATGTAGTCTTACAACGATTCACTAAATACTGCATGAGAATTCTTTATAGATTTGTTTTGCCTCGCTAGATTATATGGAACAAATCTCTCCAAGGGGGGGGGGGGGGGGGGGGGGGGGGGGGGGGGGGGGGGGGGAGGAGTTTCTGGACCCCTTCTCCCTCATCTTCAGTCCCATTACATAAATACATACATACATAAGTGGACGAAGTTGTGACGTCCCATCTGGGGTTGGTGATCGGTTACAAGGCGAGATGGGTATCGTACTGGTCAACCTAAGCTACTGGTCAATCTAAGCCTTCGGGTGAGACTGGTACCGTAGTGAGAATGGTATCGTACAGATTAACCCTAAGCCTTCGTTTCCAGAGGTCGCCAATTGGCTAAAATACAGACTACACACATCCACAGCCATCCCAACGATACATAAATACTTAACATGCATTTCACGCAATACATTCCCAGTTAAGGAGGCGCGATAATAATGAGCTTAGCTCGCATTGCGTGGATTCCCCTTGACGAACAAGTAAGCAAGTGAATTACATACATACAGGTTTAAAGACCGCAACCATCCACAGTGAATGTGGCTTCCATGGTACATTCACAGTACTGCACACAGTGCACAGCAATCATAACACAGTGGCTACAGTCTTTACTACAGTGCAAGACTTGCAGCACAGTACAACAAATTCTTGCCACAACAACTCCCCATCATGTTATCACTGTGGCTGTTTTAGGATTTTAAATAATTCGCCCCATTAGTTTGGCAATTTTAAGACCTTTCCTGCCATTTAGGTGTATTTTTGTCCTGGCGAGCGATAGCAAGCCTGCAATTTAGGGGGCATTAGGGGGCACTTTTCACAAAATCTCCCCTTAGTGCACAATCTATAAGAACCCTTTATACGTACAGCACAATTATTTACCTCTAAATAATCTAGAATACATAATATTATACAGAACACCACATTTCTATATATGGCCCTTACTTTGCATTATCCCCAACCTGCAATCATCTAATTATAACTTTAATTATCTTCACATAGTAGACCTATTGGTATTTAAGACACCAACATAATTGACTAATTCCTTGAACGTGACGATAGTGCGTTGTTATGTGTGCGATTAGTTTGCTTGGGAAACAGATTAACTTGCTCATGTAGTAATGTACACCCTATGTGGTGGATTGTGTTCTTTTATTTCATACATTTTATTTTAGTAAGCGTTTTTTCCCACACAGCGATTTTGATCAGTTATTTTGCCTTTGTCATAGTTTTGGTTTGTTTAGTTTGCAAGTTTTACATTTTAAGTTATAGTTTGGTTCTTATTTTTCATTCGGTTCCATTTTCAGCATTATGGCTATACCCCTAAATACTGGTCCTTATGCAAGACTTCAACTATCAACCCATTTTGGTAAGTACAGCTATTTCTCAACATATTTCAAGGCAAAAATCTGGTCTACACACCCTCTTCCCTTCCTAAACCCGCCCTGCTTCTCACCGATAATTACAGAACCAAATTAGCATCCCAAGACAAATCTGGCCGCTCTTTCTTACTACAGGATCTCTATGGTGATGGGCTGGTCTATCAGAATGAGAGTTGAGCGTTCTCTGCCATACCCATAGCTTATTCTGACTGTTCCTTTTACTTATATATTTTCTAGATCTCAAGTGACGGCGTCTTTTTCGTGGATTGACCTCCCTACTGCCAACCCTGGCAGATTGGGAGCCAAAGCGTCACATTTTTCCTTTGCCCCTCAACTTTCCCTTTATAATTGCTGAGGGGCACAGGGCCTTGGGTGGGGCTTTTGTTTCCCGGGCATTTCCGCACCCTCCTCAGCTCCCCGCCTTTGAGTGGCTTCGGTCACCTGGGCATTATTAGTGGTAAGCTGGGAGGGTTCTGTGGGGGCGCTCGGTTATGGCCTTGGCCTTGCTCGGGACCTTGGGCTGCTCGGCCAGACAGCCTGAGGAACAACAACAACAACAGGACTCTAACTTCCACTAACTGCTCTCCCATACGACCCTCTACAACCTCAAAGTCCAAGTTTGCCACACTACTACTACACTGTACAGTACTACTACTACTAATAATAATAATAATAATAATAATAATTTGTAACTCTCCAAACATAAGGTTATATACTCACCAAAAGAGATAATGAGGCATATAACCATAGTTACCATGGTACAGATAAGGTAGTTACGCATCTTGCCGTTGAACCAGTACATGCCTGCCAGTTCTGTGTCGTTGGCTACCAGTGCTGCCTCGGCCCGCATTTCATGCGTGGTCAGGCTGAAAATAATACATTTGTATAGTCGCGGTCTAGTTGGAAGCCCCAAACTGTTTAAATGAACTTTTGAGATGTAATTACTTGGTAAAGAAGTAATAGAGAGATTCATTTCACTTGGAAATATCAATCATTTAGGCCTAGATAATCTCACTCATGACAGACATTCATGCACGTGAAGCCCTGGTCCCCCAGATGTGGTTGTGGAAACAGAAATAGTAATTCCCAACTTTACACAGCTGTTATGCAAGATTCCCTGCCTCCAAGAACACATTTCCATCTCCAGGAACCATGCGAGACTGCTAAGAGCAGCACAATGCTTCCAACTACAGGGTCGTATGTCCTTACTGGTTCGCGTTAGATAAGAGTTCAAATGAGTGTCCCCTTCAAACTAAATTGGTACAGTTGGGAAACTAAGTTTATACACACTTGGTACCATGGTTGAGAGAAGCCACCTATAAAAGACACATTCGGCCTAACAGGTCTTTATAGGTGGCTTCTCCCAACCATGGTACCAAATGTGTAAAGATGGTTTCCCAACTAGGCCTATACGTTTTTCGACAAACAGCTTCCCAGACGTTAGGTGTGCTCAACTGTCTCTGTGGGTTCTTCACCCCTGCACAACTGCTTGCTCTGTATAGAGGCACAGTGCACCCATGTATCAAGTATTGTTCACATGTGTGGAGAAGTTCCGCCCATACTGCACTTCTCGAAAGGTAGAGTCTAAAGCATTTCGCCTCATCAATTCACTTCCTCTTGCTAGTTCCCTACAATCTTTATACATGCCGTAATATTGCATCTATTTCACTCTTCTATTGCTATTACAACAATCAGTGTTCTTCAGAGCTCTCTCAGTGCATACCCCCTCCCTTGCGGCGAGTGCGAGGCACCCGCTTTTCAACACAGTCTCGATCCTATTCTGTCCAGCTCCCCAACCCAAGAATTAGCAAATTTCTCAGTCTTTCTTCTACTCAACTAGTGAACTCTGGAACGCTCTCTCCCAATCAATCCTTCATCCTACGACTTAAAACTGCATTAAACTTCGTGTATGCAGGAATTTTGACCACAACGTCCCTTGAAATTGGCTCTGTCACACTTTTGGCTTTGGGAGAGACATTAATTACAGGCAGCCTGCCTTTTGTCTCCTTCATACACATAGAAAAAGTATATGTCCCGGCCGAAGGCCAATTTTTACTAAGCTACAGGCTCACTATCGCTTGCCCAGAAAAAAATCTACACCTAAATGGGTTGAAGCGTCTTATTATCGCCAAACTAATGGAGGGAAACATGAATGGTTCAAGACACCCCACTCAGACCAAAAAATCATAGTGCAAATTTGTTCTCACTGAATCTCTGCATATTCCTAGTCTCAAGAGGTCAATTATATTTAAGACCAAAATTAATCTTGAAAGAGACTACGAATACGGGTGACGATACCATACTTAACCCTTCAATCAAACTACGCTAACTTAGTCTTTCACTATAATTGGCCCAAAAATCCTGGTCAATGAACAAGTAAAAAGAGGGCTTGAGCAAATGGGCTGAAAATGGCCACACCTACTCCCTGGCTAACTCTTCCCAAATGGTAGAAATATTAGCTCGATACTCTAGTCCTTTCTTATTTATAGAGGTTAGTGGTCAAGATGGTTGGCCTAATTTACTCAGGCGACCTCCAGACGATTATATTTTACTTAGGAAGGACGTGTCCGAGTTAGAGGGGGTTATTTGGACAGTCTTAAACCATGTAGCCTAATAGAGATAATTCCTAAGTTCAGTAAAAATCATATGGCTGTAGCATCAACAAAACAAACATCGTCGTCAGATTGAAGGGGTTAAGGTACAGTCATTAATGCTCATACATACATTTTAGAAGCTATTTCAGGTTGAACTTAAACTATTAATTTATTACCTGATACTTTAATTTTGGAGGTTCCTTTAACTCATTCAGTACCGGTGACATCCATTTAATTATATTCTGGCAACTATTAGAATATTTTATTACTGTATGTTTAAAAAGGGCCTCCAGCAATTACCAGGCATCTAACTATCTCAACCCTTTATACTACCACAGATCCTTCTTAAACTACATCTATCTATCTATCTACAGTATCTATATGCTCAGGCCCAATCCCCACTTTTCCTATTTTTTATTTTCCTCTATTTTATTATTGTTATTATTATTATTATTATTATTATTATTTTTTTTTTTTTTTTCTTGGGGTGGCCGACTCAAGACATAAAATCTTCTAAATATAGCTAGAATAAATGTAAAAAGATTTCGCCGGTACAGAAGGGGTTAAGTTGTTTGAGGCTTCAAAATGTTTCAGAGTTTATTACCGCGACTGTACACTCACGAGCCATAATACCTACACACACATTTTGAATCTTTAAGCCAAGTTGTGATGTTTCTGGATTATTACAGGACATTGGATTGTCTCGCTTGGGTTCTATACAGTTTCGATTGGATGTGCAGGTAGTATGGCTCATGACTGTACCAGCTACTGATGGAGGCAGTTGTACTCAAGTTTCAAAGGCGGTTGTACTTACGTTTTAAACCATGAGAGTTTCTGAAGTTCTCTCCGATCGTATGCCTCTTCCTGGTCCTCATACTCTGCCTTCTTCTCCTCTCGCCACCAGAAATATCTGGAGGGACCGATGGAATTGAAAACAAGAATTCATATACTCAAAACAAACAAAATATATGAACAAATAATAACATTCACTGCTCCTAGTCTCCCTCTGGTCGTCGTATCCTAAATGCCGACTTCACAATTCTAGCATCATTAAGGGGAGATGGGCTGAAATTGAATACCACAGTCTTGAAATGTTTGTCAGTTCTCTTTTTTTTATAATCATAATTAAAACCCTTACCTGTCCTCATTCTGTGATAGGATGCTGCTGTTTACTCTGTGTCTGACCCTCTGGCCCGCACGGTACAGTCGCCTCGGAAGGTTGTACAGGCGCATGGACAGAGGTGGTGTAGTGGTCTGCAAGGGCGGGTGAAGCGGGCTCTCTTCTATGGAATCCCAGTTGTTCTCTTGGTGGATATTTACATTTAAAGCCCTTTCTCTCTTTTTTCTAGCTCTTAATATCTTTGATTCATGATTTGCCTTACTCACTTGATGTTTTAGATATTTGGTTCTGAACTTGGTTTGCTTTAGTAAGGCTTTCAATTGCTTTCTTTCATACTTTGATTGTATTGACATAATTTTCAGAGTCACAGCTTCTACTTTTGACTTTTCTACCAATTCATCAAAAATGCTAGCAGCAGTATCAGATTCTACAATTAAATTTTTCAAATTTTTCATATCTGAATATGTAAACGATGAGTCAAGCATGGGCTTCTGTCGACGAACTCTTGATTTCTGAACTTTGTTGTCAAGTTTGTGGAGTGGAAATTTGAGATAATCATAACCCGTTACAGCCTCAGAAGCGTTCATGCTGCTGGGCGAGACCTGCGTGGTGTCAGCAAATCTGACCCGTCTTTGCTTTTTCACACTTTCTCCAGTTGTATTGCTAAAAGTACACCCTTCATTCACTGCCTTCTTACCGGCCTCTATCTTCTGGTATCTATCATGTTTGTATTTTTCCGACTCCTCTATATCAATAGCAGTGAAAGTCTTTACTTTAGACCTCTCAAATATTGTGCATGCCTTGCCTGGGTAGCCTGGACTTGAGACTCTGATCATGTTATCTGTGTCTTCAAACATTTCGATATCCTCCCAATCACTCTGACTACCAGGACTTGAAAAGCTTCTGTTTAATTCACTGACAAGACTTTTGGTTTCATCATAGGTCCTTACTGGTGTAGCGCATACTTCAGGAAGGTCGGTGAAGGTTTTTGATTTCTCCTTTACTGGTGTGACGTTCTTAGCTATCAGACCAGGCTCATCTTTTGTAGGACTTCTGGCCCAGTTATATGGATGTACCGACTTTCCTACATACTGATTTGACTTACTAGTTATTTTAGTTTTTGGACGTACGGATTGACCTGTATACTCTTTAGAAGTACCAGTTACATCTACATGGTGTACCTGGGCTTCTGTTATTTGGGTATTGGATTGAGAAAAATTCTTAAACATATTTTGGGATTCATTAATTGTAGAGTCTCCCGTGGTCATTGGGATATCAAATGGCTCATAATTGAATTTCAAATTTGCAGCATCGTCAATTAAATAACCTATGCATGCATCCAACGTTTGCATCCCTTCATCACCACCTTCCAAACCTTTCTCAAGTTTGCCAACAATGGTTTTCAGCTTCTCCATCCTGATACTATCCTCCTGTTCCAATAATTCCCCCAAAGGTCTCTCTTCTCCATCCTTCAACTGCTTCATTCTATCCTTCAACTGCTTCATTCCTTCATCCGTCCTTCCAACATGTCCCTCCAATGCCATCATACTTTCCTTCATCTCCTCCAAGCTCGCATCCGTCTCAACCAAACTCTCCTGCAGTTCCTCTAAATCATCCATACAGAGCACTCTTTCTAATTTGGGCTCTATCTCTTCTAAAGCAGTCAAATGTTCACTTCCAAACTCAATGCATTTTCTACTAGTTTTGTTGGAAGGACTACTATGCATTCTGGGCGACATCGAGTGGGAAGATGACGGTGAGTGGAGAAAATCCGTACTCTCAGGGTCCTCCTCCTGCGGGAGGTTTGTAAGGTCTGGGAGGGACTTTCTCAGGTGATCCATAGCACGCACATAGTTCTTATTCTTTTCTTGAATCGTTGACCACGTTATGGAAGACAGTGTCCTGCAAAGATAGTAAATACAAATCATAAATACATGTATATTTTGAGTAATTATACATAGATTAGTACAATAAATCATTAACCCTTTTAAGATTCTATTCCGCACTTCTATATTCTGGCTATTATTGGAAATTTTTCTTCGGATTAACCCCCGCACTTCGGTAAGCCTCTTATACTCTACAACAAACTTCCACCACGGACCTCGGTAAGCCTTTTATAGTCCCGCGCGCGTAATATCCACGACCGCGTAACACAACAACCCGACGACATAGCGATGTCCGGTCAACACCAGGATCAAAACAACAGTACCGGTATTTACTTAATTTTCCAATTAAGCTTATCTTTCTATCTATTACCATTGCTTAGCTATTAAGAAAATATGGCCATAACACCCAACACACGCTGATTCTGTGGGTATGGAGCGTAAGAAGACTGCCGAGGTGGAAGGGTTAACCTGACAAGCGCGATATGACAGTAGGTGCTAGGGTAGTTATTTGTGCATTTCTAGCCCTGGATTCTGACAGAATTCGTTATATTTACAATATAAACCATTATTTGTTTTCGGTATGCTTTTATTTTACATATATGATGTATATATGAACCTTCAAGAGTGCTAAAATAAGTGGGAAAAGCATTTGGGTGGTGAAAAACGAAGATATTGGCCACCCGGTCATAATCTCAGGCGAGAGAGAGAGACAGGCAGCCTTCCCCTCTCGCTGTCTGGGAGTCAACTGAGGAGAGCGGGGCGGTGTGTGCCGGTGTCTGGGTGTTGCATAACGATCTTTTATGCAACCCACTTGTGCTACATTATCGCGGGAGAGAAAAATAACCGATAAATGATGATAATAAGAGGAAAAATAGGTGATAATTGAGGAGGGGAGGGAGGGGGGAATAAGGTGGGGAAGGAGGGGAGGGGGGTGGGTGAGATTTACATGGATGAGTACTGGAGGGGAATTATCTCACCTAGAGACAAATTCCTTTGTTTTGATAGGCCCTTTTTTTTTATGGAAGGCTTTTTTTATGGTCCTGCTTCCGTGAGGCCTATCGCGTTCCCTATAGGAAGCCTTCCGTGAGGCCTATCGCGCTTGCCGGGTTAAGAAGAGTATATGGAAGTCAGTGGGTTAATTGGGACCGTATTAACCCTTTCAATTTCTACACATCCATCCTGAGCGGTATAAAATAGTCTAAGGATAGCCAGAATAAACTATCAAAATGGTGCATACTCTTCAAGTGGTTAACTAGCAACATTTAATACAATCTAAGCCATAAATAGCAGCTGATACGCCAAACACTTCACCCTTCCAGAATACCAGGACAGATTTAAGGGGGAGGTAATGGCTTTTTCTGGACCTTCTCCCTTATGTTTAGCCCTATTAGTTTTGAAATTTGAAGATGTTCACCTCATTAGTTTGTTGATTTTAAGACCATTTGTCCCATTTTTGTATCAATATTAAGATCTTTCGTGCCAAATAGGTGTATTTTTCCTAGCGAGCGATATCGAGCCTGTAATTTTTGGAGGAACCGGCCTTTGGCTGGAACAGTATTCTACTGAAAGATATACAAATTTATCTTGAAGGGGGATCTTAAGGATAGTTTTATTAAGCTTGATGAAGGTCTAAGTAGGAAACTAAAATAATATACATAAGTCCTCCCTCGGGTAACGCGGCTTTGGACAGTGCGGTTTTGGTCTAACGCGGGTACCCCTAGTGTGCCGAGTCAGCATCTAACACGGTTTTATTTATGTAGCGCGCTCTGTGGTCGGCTGGGGGCTCTGCATCTCTCGCCATATCTCGGCCGTGACGTCAGACTCGGTAGACTCGTGACGTCAGACTCGGCTAGGCTCGGCTCGGCCTCTCCCACGCTTGGGTAGGCCTAGTCCTACGCCGCGTCTCTCCATGATAACATAGTGCCCGCCCAAATAGTTTCTGTTCTACCAAGTATCACCGCAACCATGCCCCCACCACTTAAGCACCGCAAGTTCACTTATGCAGAGAAGCTAGAGGTGGTGAAGAAGGTGGAATCTGGTACCAAGAAGGCACATATTGCCCATACTTATGGGGTGAATGAATCGACAATACGAACAATCTTCAAGAATAGAGACAAGATACGAAAAGTTCTCAAGGGTAACCCAGGCGTAGCGAGTCAACATGCCTTTAAGGTAGCCAACCCTGTTCTCAAGACGACTGAGAAACTTGTTGGTCGTTATATTGATCGCCAAAGCAGGAGGGGGGTCCCTCTTGATGGAAAAGCTATTCGTCAGAAGGCCAAAAAACTTTATCTAGAAGTTGCTGTCAAGTTGAGCATGCCTAACCCGCCACCATTTCAAGTTTCACACGGATGGCTCTGGTCTTTTCTTAATCGGCAGAAGGTTAAGAATGTGCGAATAACTGGAGAAGCCGCAAGTGCCAATGTTGCAGCTGCCCGAGAATTTCCTGCCTACCTACGCCAGATTATAGAAGAGGGTGGATATTCAGCTGACCAGATTTTCAACGCCGATGAGACAGGCTTTTTTTGGAAAAAAATGCCCAAACGCACCTACATCCACAGGAAGCAGAAGAGCGTCAAGAGTTTCAAAGGGGCAAAGGATAGGGTAACATTGCTCTTGACGTGCAATGCTTCAGGGTCTTGCAAGATGAAGCCCCTAGTCATCCACCGAGCTAAGAAACCTCGCCCGTACAGGAACTTAGACATGTCATGTCTCAACGTGCATTGGATGTCCAACAAGAAAGCCTGGATGTCAGCTGCCCTCAGTCTTGAGTGGTTTGATAAATATCTTGTACCTGAACTTGAACAGTTTTGTCTGCAGAAAAATCTAGCTTTTAAGATCCTGTTCTTGCTGGACAACGCACCTGGTCATTCGCCCCTGCTAGTTGACAGACACCCTTCAATAAAGGTGATGTTCAACCTCTCTTCTACAGCCATTAGATCAGGAGATCATCGCCTGTCTTAAAGCTGCCTATGCCACGAAGACCTTCTTAATGTTGGATTCTGCAACCGACACAAATGAAGAAATTGATCAGATGTCCGACCTATATTCTGATCCTGATGACCCCAATGCTGCCCCACAACAAGCCCAAGATCCAGCCCCTGACCAAGCCCCTGAACAAGCCCAAGATCCAGCCCCTGAACAAGCCCAAGATCCAGCCCAAGATCCAGCCCCTGAACAAGCCCAAGATCCAGCCCAAGATCCAGCCCCTGAACAAGCCCCTGCACAAGCCCAAGATCCCCCTGAAAATCCAGCCACCCTTACAGTCTTCCAATTTTGGAAGCAATTCCACATAAAAATGGGAATTGACTTCATTGTCGAGAGTTGGAACTCAATCAACCAGCCCACTATCCACCACGCATGGAGGAATATTTTGGAGGGGTTACCTGGCCACAAGCTAGACCTGCCAGGTGAGCATCAGAGGGTAGAAGCTGCGGTTGAACAGGCAGTGGCAGCAGCTTGTAACGTTGCAGGCCTACAAGATATCAACGAGGAAGACGTCCGAGAGATGATTGTTCCACCTGAGCAGGATCCCGAGGACTTACTGCAGGAATTGGATGAGGAACTAGCGGATGAAGAAGCGCCTGCCGAAGATGGTGTTAACGATAGAGACTATCACCAGTGACTTACGTGAGATCGTCGAGTTGGCTGATCGCTTGGCTGACCGTATCCAGAACAAGGATCCAAATAGGGATAGGGCTCGAGCAACGTCTATGCAACTCTCAACTCTGCTGAGACACTACTCCGAGATGTTTACTGAGAGGGTCAATGCTCGCCAACAGAGAAGGATCAGAGTTTTTCCGTGACCGCCAGGAACAGCAGGAACGGCAGCAGGGTGACGATTCGGAGGAGGAAGAACGCCAGCTGGGTGACGATTCGGACTCCCTCCCTTCTGACGTTGACGACAACATGTCATTGTTCTCAGGGTTCGGCGATGACGACCAGAACCTGGGAAGGCCTTCAACCTCCTCTCAGTGACGCCCATCTTGGTGTCGTGGGGGAGGGAAGGGAAGGGGAGGGGGTGGGAGAGAGAGGGAGGCGACGCACCACATCCACAGCACCACTCGACAAGGTAATGAACAGTAACTTACCTGTGTGTCTCATTTCATAGACATGATCTGTAAAATAGGGTTAGGTTGTCTGTTACTAATGTTTGATCCATATTTGGTAAGGTTATTGGGTGGTAAATGGTCAAAAAGGTGACTTTGGGGGAGTCGTCAGAACCAATAGAATTAATCCCACAAGTTCTTTGCTTTGTGTAGCGCGTGTTTGCATAGCGCGGCGCGGTCCCAGTACGATATACCCGCGCTACCCGAGGGAGGAGTGTATATATACTGTATATATATTTATACCAAAAAATAAACTCTACCCCCTGAACCCACTCAGTAAAGGTGACTTCCTTTTCATTATATTCTGGTGACTATTACACTATATTATTCAGCTTAGGAAGGACATCTACCAATTAAAAGCTTACAGACTATCAATTAATGTTTTTAGCTACCATATATCCTTCCTAAGCTTCATAAAGTCCCCTAAATGTAGCTAAATAAATACAACCAGTACTGAAGAGGTTAATACATATTAATTATATTTATATATACTTTACTGTATATATTTAAATACTTCATAAATACTGGAATAATAATACGGACAAACTGGATTTTAGGTCACGTATGGGATATAATGTTCTTAATGTATGCTATAGCTTTGTCATAGAATATTAGTCACCATAATATATGTCTTTACCGCTGCATATTAAATTATTTTTCCTTAGTCCTTGTGGGTTAAATAAGGGTGGAAGGAAAGGTAATTGTTTAGTGTATGGCCTCCTCCTAAAGAAAATGGATTTTTGAGCACAGACTGAACCAAATGTTCACTACTGTATTTACATAGCTGGTCATTAACCTAACCTAACCTAACCTAAGGTAACCTGGGCATCCTGGGGGCTGCTGCCCCCAGACCCCCGCTGGTCTTGGGTTGAAAAGTGATAAAAAACACATATCTCTTACCTCATTATTCAAAGTTTTGTATTTGGTTTAATATACACTTCCCAGGTCATTTGAAGAGTTCTATTGCTTCTATATATCCTATAATACACCATAGAATAAGTTTTTAATAACTAGAAAAAGAGGACTTCGATTAAACAATTATGGAAGGAAAAATGGCGGCCATCTTGGATCAGCTGAGAACTAATATTTTTAGTTTTTTTACCTTATTTTTATTATTTTGTCTTATTCTATATCAATGCTAACCCTGCGGGGGTCTGGGGGCGGCAGCCCCCAGGTTAGGTTAGGGTAATGACAAAATATGGTTTTAGGGGGCATGTTTTAATATTGGAAAATAATGGGTAAATATGAATTTGCAGAAGAAAAACACCTTAAAACACACTAATCAATGAAGGAACTGATGAGAAAAAGGATTATAATACATAAAACACATACGTGACCTAAAATCCAATTTGACCAATAATACTTTTGTATAACTGTTGTTACCTGAAGGTTGGGTTGTTGGGCGTGTATGAGAGTTGAAGTTGTGGGTGTTGTTGGCTGGTGGTGGTCACTCTCGGTGAGGGAGATTCCTCATCATCCACACAGCCAACCAGGGCTCTCCTCTCGCTTCCAATTTCGTCATCCTCACATTCTTTGGTTTTCTGTAAAGAATAAGCAAATTTATATATTTAAATATTACATTTGAAAGAGTAGCACTCATCCGCACATCTATAAGGTCCCTTGAGTAAGGTAAGAGCAGAAAAAAATGATTCCATAAGACAGGAATCCCGTAATCGAGGAGTTGTTATTCTATAGAATACCCGTTTTTAGGTAAAACTAAAAAAAAAAATAACCTCTAAAAGTGGCTAAAGTAATACAGATTTGTAGGCCTACCCTTTTAAGATACAACCGAAAATACCACACATACCAGGCAAGCACCGACATTTTTTCCCCGCAGCATCCAAGAGTGGAATCACCTTCCATCTCATATAGTTAACAGTCCCACTCTTGATAGTTTTAAAGCTAGGATCACCAAACATTTTTCTCCTTATCCTCATCCTTACCATTAGCCCCTTTATACTCCTCGCACAACCCCCGCATATCATGCTGCCCGTGTGCAGCCATCGGCGGGTCCCCAAGCTAAAGCTAAAAGCTAGGACACTATAATTAGACACTATAAAGATGATGTAATTAAATTCATACATCGATTTTATCGTGGCCTACAGGTTTCGGCAAGAATGTTAAGTGCGGGCGTACCACCAGCCTTGTTTACTCTACGCGTAGTGGCGTCGGACCTTTCCCATCATGTTCCCGTCTATTTTGACTGCCTTTGGATATAAAAATACATTAGCCTAACCAAACAATCTAACCTAACTTAACCTAGCATGGTGATGGGCTGGTCTATCAGAGTGAGAACTGAGCGATCTCTGCCATACCCATAGCTTACTCTGATTGTTCCTTTTACTTATATATTTTCTAGATCTCAAGTGACGGCGTCTCTTCCGTGGATTGACCTCCCAATCTACCAAGATTGGAAGCCAAAGCGTCACATTTTTCCTTTGCCCCTCAACTTTCTCTTCATAATTGCTGAGGGGCACAGGGCCCTGGGTGGGTCTTTGGTTTCCCGGGCGTTTCCGCACCCTCCTCAGCTCCCCGCCATGGAGTGGCTTCGGTCACCCAGGCTTTATTGTGGTCGGCAGGGAGGGTTCTGTGGGGGTGCTCGGTTATGGCCTTGGCCTTGCTCGGGGCCTTGGGGCTGTTCGGCCAGGCAGCTTGGGGAACAACAACAACTTAACCTAGTATTCATGTAGTAATGACAGGGGGCAAATAGAAGAAAATATAGCGTCGAAATAGACGGGAACGTAACTGCGAGCGCACATGACAACCGTACGCCCGATCACTACATCCATCCCCAGGTTTCTTATACCATGTATATCATTCCTATATGTGTCTAATTGCCCATAAAAATTTATTACTGATCCTGAAAAAAAATAAAAATATCCTCTATAGGGGAGACGGTGATGGTTCGGACACTTTTTTTTTTTTTTTTTTTTTAAATATTTGTAGAAATTCAGGTTTAAGCAGTAGTAGCCTATAATCTAGTTGATGTTAAAATGTTGCTTCATTATTTGGTTCTTTAGCCTAATTATTTCAAACCCTTAACTCTGTTCAGTTTTGAGCTATAGTTCCCGAAACACAAGTTTCTAAATCGTCCGAACCTTCCCTACCAGTGGTGATGGTTCGGTCAGAAGGGTGGGATGGTTCAGTCACGTATATTAATTGGCATAATCTTAAAATTATGCGAGTTGGATTTGCTAAAAACAAGAATTTATCAATTAAAAGAAATTTTATTTTGCTAAAATACAAAATTAAACTTCATAATCGAAATTAACCTCTTCATATTTGTAAACAAATAATATTGGAAACAAACTGGATTATATTTAACCAGAATTATGGATAATGTACCTATCCATAAATCAAATAAACATACAGTACCTTTATTTGTATAAACAATATTATAGGTATGAATTATGACTTACTTCAAATAAATTACATAGTTGACTTAGTTTATATTATATTGTATTAGCACAGATAAATACATAATAAAACATAAATATATTATTCCCTGATGGATATTAACCCTTGTCTAGCGGGGTGTTTTGGGCTCATTTGGGCATATTCAGGCCCTCCTGAATGATCAAGCAAGTATCTGCATGAAAAGAAATTTATTCAGCAAAAAACTAGGCGCTAAAAGCTTCAAAATGAGACCAGAACGAGCTACGTAGCACTCGTGGTTCTCTTGCAGTGGTGCCACGAACATGGGAGTTTAGCGTATAGCGGTATATTTTTCCCAGCTATGCTCACTACTGGCTACACTGCCGGCCTCTCGAGAACACAGGAAACATGAGTTAATGGGCGGCAGTAAGCCCTGGGAGTCGGCTGTCTGGCCCGCTGCGCTCCCGGCCATTTGCACTATTTTAACCCTTTAAAAGCCTTAATAATGCTCCTAACTTGCTGCAAATTGGTGCACGACTTAAGTCGAGCGCTGCCAATAAGGGGTTAAGAGTTGTGTTTCACTATGTGTTCATAATATAGATGTTTACAAGAAGTAGTGTTATCAATTAATAAGGTAATTTTTTGTTAATTAGTGGGAAGGATGGTTCGGACTGGTCCGAACCATCACCACCCTCAACTGTCCGAATGATCCCGAATCTATATAGTTAATTAATGGGTACGCTCAACGTTCACACAAGCGACTTCAGCATTTGTTATTTACGGCAATATCTTCGGCATACAACATAGTTTCACCATAATAATGCATATTTCGCTGGTTGACATATTCATGGAGGTAGAGCTTACGATATAAAGTGAAAATATTACATAGGAAGTGCAAAAAACCATAAAATCGGACCTGCATTAAAAAGTGCAGCTGATGTAGGAACCAAATCACGCGTGATGAAAGTAGACAAAGTCTCAGTTTCACGCAAAATTTCGGGGCCTTAGGTCCCATAAGTTTCTCAGGAAATGCACTGTCCGAACCATCACCGCTCTCCCCTGTCGCCTACCTCGCAAGAGGCGGGTGGCTTTGTTTACATCCGCCGCGAAGAAGAAGCAGCAGCATTGAGGAAAATTTGGTATTTGCCCCCTACTGTTTAAATATATGACGATTTCAATAAATCCTGGGGGGGGGGGGGAGGCCCCTCCCCCTCAACATATTTTGTATACCACGGCAAACGGTTATGGCCAAATAGTTATTTTTCGTGAGTGAAGGGGCGTGTTTTTAGATTGCTGTTTAATGGGTAAATATGCATTTCCTAGTATTATCACACATCAAAACACCCTTACACAACTCTAAACTAGATAAAAACAATTGATTTTTTTTTTTGCAATTTAATTAAATCATCTTTATATTGACCAAAAGCTATATATGACAATTATCTACGTACCTGAATTGGAGACAGATGATAACTTTGTCCAAATGTTTGCACATATAGGTAGGTGAATGGCCAGTGCCAAAGGAAATAAATTGACATGCGTGAGAGTAGCAGAAATAGCGATCTCAACGGAAATATTGAAGTGATGAATCTTCTCCGACGGTTCTTTACTACCTTCTATAACATTAACATTATAACATTATTTGGGCGGGTGCCCAACCCCGAAAAGGGATGAAATAGGGGAGCTATCCCCCCGCCAAAGGCGGCTTTCTAGGGCCTTTCCTAGCTGATGCTGAGAGGATTGGGTTCTAGTCATGTGGTGATGGGCTGGTCTATTAGAGTGAGAACTGAGCAATCTCTGCCATACCCATAGCTTACTCGGACTGTTCCTTTTACTTACATATTTTCTAGATCTCAAGTGACGGCGTCTCTAACGTGGATTGACCTCCCAATCTACCAAGATTGGAAGCCAAAGCGTCACATTTTTCCCTTGCCCCTCAACTTTCTCTTCATAATTGCTGAGGGACACAGGGCCCTGGGTGGGGCTTTGGTTTCCCGGGCATTTCCGCACCCTCCTCAGCTCCCCGCCATGGAGTGGCTTCGGTCACCCAGGCTTTATTGTGGTCGGCGGGGAGGGTTCTGTGGGGGCGCTCGGTTATGGCCTTGGCCTTGCTCAGGGTCTTGGGGCTGTTCGGCCAGGCAGCTTGGGGAACAACAACATTAATATTTTCCTTTGCCCCTCAACTTTCTCTTCATAATTGCTGAGGGGCACAGGGCCCTGGGTTGGGCTTTGGTTTCCCGGGCGTTTCCACACCCTCCTCAGCTCCCCGCCATGGAGTGGCTTCGGTTACCCAGGCTTTATTGTGGTCGGCAGGAAGGGTTCTGTGGGGGCGCTCGGTTATGGCCTTGGCCTTGCTCGGGGCCTTGGGGCTGTTCGGCCAGGCAGCTTGGGGAACAGCAACAACAACATTAACTAATCCTAAGACCATGTGTAGCCTACATCTTGTGTAGGTATTCCTGTAGGCACTTTATTTTTGTTTGGTAGATACTTTGCTGAAAAATTGTGCCATCACCAAACTTCCAGATATTCGAGACGATTTTTGTTTTCAATATAATGGATGAATTATAAAGAACAACAGGAGTCCCACTCCCAGCGCTACCTGATAACATGTAAATAAACCAGCTTACTTGAGTGTCTCTCTCCATACCAATGACCTGTGGTAAAATCCTGAACCGTGACTTGCTGCACTCCCCTCACTGACTGCTAGGCTCTGGGTACACCTGGCTACTGCTAGTGAACTACATAAACTGATTGAACTTGGTCTGTCTGAGTGAGTGGTTCATATTTGAGATCGTACCTTAGTGATACAATTTGAACCCCCGAGCTCACAAAAACGAACCCCTTAAATGCAAATGTTAGGCAAATAATTAATAAAGATATTCAATTCAGTCCGAAATAGTTATAAGAATTATTGACAGCATTAATGACTGAGAAAATACAGTCATGGTCAAGAATGTGTGGAGGAACAATAATAATGCGCTGGAAAACTAGTTTTATAAACAGCTTGAGCCATAAAGATTAAACGACTGGGATACCCTAGGTAAGTGGAGATTTGCACTTGAGGGACTATTTTCTGGACCCCTTTCTCCCTCATGGTTAGCCCCAATGCTTTTGAGATTTTAAGACGTTCGCCCCATTAGTTTGGCGTTTTAAGAACTGCCACCCCATTTCTGTCAATGTTAAGACCTTTCGTGCCATATAGGTGTCGATTTTTTTCCTGGCGAGCGATAGCGACCTTGTAATATAAGAGGTAAGAGGAACTAGCGGGACATTTTTCTACCGAAAAATGTACAAATTTTTCTTGAAAGGCGGTCTAGGATGTGTAATTTTAAGCTTGATGGAGGTCTAGGGAAACAAACTAAAAACCTCCCCAACCTGACTCGAATATCATCATTATTATGTTTTATTAAGGGGGTAGTGGTTATTTTTTGGGCTATTTATGTATTTATTTATTTATTCATTTATGTTTTAGTTTCTTCCCTAGACCTCCATCAAGCTTTTAAAAAAACCCACCCCCCATAGACCCCCTTTCATGATCAATTTGTACATTTTTCGGTAGCAAAATGTCCTCTTTAAATTACAGGCTCGCTATCGCCCGCCAGAAAGATTTTTTTTTTACACCTAAATATTTACATTAGAGAGGTTCTTTTGCTGTTCAAGGGTTCTTATCGGTCCATCATTAGTGTCTTAGTGTGTACAGTCAGGTAGTTCCTTTTCCTGAACCCCCTTCTCCCTCATGTTTAACCCCATTAGTTTTGAGATCTTAAGACGTTTGTTCCATTAGTTTATCGATTTTAAGACCTTTCGTGCCATTTCTATATCAATATCAAGAGCTTTTGTGCCATTTAGGTGTCTATTTTTTCCTGGCGAGCGATAGTAAGCCTGTAGCTTGATAGAGGTCTAACGAGGAAACTAAAAAATAAATTAATATATAAATATATAGACCCCCCCCCCCCAAAAAAAAAAACTTCCCTTCATATCGATGGTTACGGCTCCAACTTCCTTATAGCCTGAAACTCGCAAGTAATCTATTGTATCTTATCTATTCTGTCTTTCCCCGTTATTTGTATTTCCGAGGTTCGTTCATGGGGGGAATTGTTTCTTTTTTGGTCTATATATTTATTTATATAATATTTTCTTAGTTTCCTCTCTAGACCTCCATCAAGCAAAACAAAACAAAAAAATCCCCAAGATCCCACTTCTAGATAAATATGTACATTTTTCGGTAGAAAAATTTCCCGGCCGAAGGTCGGTCCCCCCTAAATTACAGGCTCGCTATCACTCGCCAAAAAAAAAACGACACATAAATGGTATGAATGATCTTGATATTGACAAAGAAATGGGTCGAAAAATATATAAATCGGCAAACTAATGGGCTGAAAGTCTTAAAATTTGAAAACTAAAAGGGCTAAACATGAGGGAGAAGGGGGACCAGAAAAACCGACCATCTCCCCTTAATCAGTTCGAGGGTTCAAACTGTATATCAGAATTTATGACCACGACTGTACAATCCCCTGCACTAGTAACTGGTACACTACTATGTGATCAACTTTAGACAGTGATCAATACTTAGAGGAAAACACCAAGTCGGAGAATGTGGCTCAAGGAAATGTTTCAAAATGTTAAAACAACCTATCAGAATATATCAATATTTTAATCACCTAGCATTAAAGGGAGATTTTTAGTTTGCTTCCTAGACCCCTATCAAGCTTTTTAAAAATACCGCCAAGTCCCTCCTTCGATATAAATGTGTAAATTTTTTGTAGAAAAATGTCCCGGCCGAAGACTGGATCCTACTAAATTACACGCTTGCTATCGCTCGGTAGGAAAAAATTTACCCCTAAATGGCACGAAAGGTCTTAAAATTTACAGACATTGGGCGAAATGTCTTAAAATCGCCAAACTAATGGGGCGAACGTCGTAAAATATCAAAACTAATGTGGCTAAACATGAGGAAGAAGGAGGTTCGAAAACAAATCCTATAAGTTAAAATCTCCCATTAAGCAAGGAGTCTCATTAAGCCTAGGTCACACATTCAGGAGTGTGAGGCCCGAGTTTCCCGAGTCCCCAGTCCAGGTTAATCGGGCAAAAAAGAGGCCGAGTGTGAAAAAATACCACTTTACAAGAGTGTCCTCCAGTGTCCACGAGTTATGTCGAGTAACCACGAGAATATTCGGTGACACTCGCAGTAATTACCGAGTCATTAAGAGTGTACTGAGACTGTGTGGAAATTTGAATTTTAACGGTCATTTCCGGTTCATGAGTGCATCCGAGTATGTAAGAGTAATCACGAGTTATTCCGAATTCAGCACAAGTGTTTACGAGTTATCACAAGTGTTCACGAGTATGCCTACGAGTTCGTTGAGAATAAGCCCCGACTGCTTCCCATTGTTCGACCTCGTGGTTTTGTCCGCGAGTGTTCAGGAGTAAAGCCGAGTAATTAGGAGTAATTCCGATTTGTTAAGAGTGACTTCGAGTACTCAAGAGTTATTTTGAGTGTTCACGAGTGATCACGAGTGTCCTGATGTTGAGATGACTCGGGGCCAGAATTTCATGCATGTTTGACATTTGGGCTGCCCGAGCGGGGGGTATCCGGGAGTGACCCAGAGTGCCCATGAGTTCATGCGATATTGCAAGAGTCATTACGCGAGTTTCCGAGACTGGGGACTCGTCGAAACTTGGGCTCACACTCCTGAATGTGTGAACCATGCTTTAACCAATCTGTCAACCATCAGTATACATTTAACCCTATTAGGTGGAGGGCGGGCCAATTTAGATCCTCCCAGTTTTACTCCATTAGCTTGGAGATTTTAAGACGTTTCATCTCATTAGTTTGGCGATTATATGATACTTCAACCCAATAAGGTGTTGATTTTTCCTGGGCGAGCGATAGCGAGCCTGCAATTTGGGAGAAACCGTCCTTTGGCCGGGACATTTTTCTACCGAAAAATGTACACATTTAGCTTGAAGGGGGTCTGGGGGACTTTTTTTTTTAGTTTGAAGGGGATTTGGAGAGGCGTTTTTCCAAGTCTCGGGATAAACTAAAAACACATTGTTCGAAAATGGCATAAACAATTAAAACCCTCTATAATAATTAAACAAAATACCATAATGACCTCCAAGACGTTGCACCAGATAGTGTTAACCCTTACAGTGCCGGCGACGTCTTTTTCATTCTTTTCTAGCTATATTCAGAGGATTTTGTGCAGATCTGTGATAGCAAAAAAGGGTAAAGTGAGATATTTCGAAGGCTGTCAATTACTGGAGGCATAGTTCGAAGGCTGTCAATTACTGGAGGCATAGTTCAAAGGCTGTCAATTACTGAAGGCCCTTTTGAAACTGAATAAAATCTTCTAATGGTAGCCAGATTAAACTTAGAAAGTCGCTGCCGGTACAGAAGGGGTTAAACACGTGTCTAGATATAACTATTAGTACGGAAATATCTGCTATGATGATGGGATTATCATTGTTATTGTTTTGTTTGTTTGTTTAGACAATGGGCGCGCTCACAGAAGCCTTAAGTCTAATATTTGTTTGTCCGATTCGTTTAATTGTTGGCTAGATGTAGGCCATAGAGACCATCCAAAACCTTGCTAGGGCCAATCAGTGTCATGTAAGATTTTTAGAGTTTACCTGTTATTCTTGGGTGGCCTCGTTGAGCTAATTTAAGCTTTTGAATGGGCTCGATAAGCACTTTTTTTTCTATGTGTATGAAAGAGACAAAAGGCAGGTTGTTTGTAACGAGTGTCTCCCCTAAAGCCAAAAAAGTTACAGAGCCAAATTCAAGGGACGTTGGGGTCAAAATGCCTGGACACACAAAGTTTAAAGCAGTTTAAGTCATAGAATGAAGGAAAGATTGATTGAGGGAGAGAGTTCAAGAGTTAATTTGTTGAGTAGAAAACAGAATTGTGTTGCCAATTCTTGGGTTGGAGAGCTGGACAGAATAGGAGTGGGACTGTGTTGAAAGGTGGGTGGATGAGACAAAATGCTTTTGAATCTACTCTTTCGAGAGGTGCGGTATGGGTGGAGCTTCCCCACACATGCGAACAATACTCAATACAGGGGTGCACTGTGCCTCGATACAGAGAAAGAAGCTGTGAGGGGGTGAAGAGATGGTTGAGCATGCGTAACTTTTGGGAAGCTGTTTTAGCAGGAGTGGTAATATGATCTTTCCAAGAAAGGAGCCCCATTTACAGCCCTTTATCACATGACTTGAACACAACATACTAATCTACGGACGCGCCTATTAACAACATCAATGTAGTGGCGAATTTGGTACTGTTTATATAAAATACGAACATCTGAAAAGTAAACGTCATGACGCCATTGTAAGTACCCAGCATACACTTATCACTAAACTCAATATGTCGCTTTGATTCTCTGGAAATACCTAAACTCGGTAGCATCGCCTCATAGGTTGTCCAGTTAAGCAAAATATAACACATTGGCTTTAAAACATGCCTCCCAAGGACTGCATGCATGGCGGAAATGTGTATTACCGAGCACTCTATAGAGTAGGCTATAGACTATCACTTAATTAGCAGGGCCATAAGTGTTAAGCAGTCATGCTTTTTAATTGATTCCTTCTTACGCATATAACATAAAAGGGGGAGTGAGCTACTGTAGGTGGGGATGAGGGCGATTAATATGATCTAAAAACAAAAAAATACACCCCCACACACACAGAAAAAGAGGGAAGTTTGGGGAACGATTTATTACGTGAATGTGTTTACAGTGTCTAGAGAAAAAGTGATGGGCATGACCGAGAAAGGGAAGATGGAGGCAATTATTGTTTTTGAGCCCGCATACAACATCTTAGCAGAGAGGCATAGTGATCAGTAGCATTAACATACTGTGACGCACCCCAGTGCTGGGCAACGCAACCTGATTGTACTCCTTGGTACTCCACTGTACCGCCCGTGATCTGGCTACCGTCAGCCGCTATGTATATTGAGTGTGACAACTTATAACTATGTTCTTTGTATCTCTGCAAAGGTCTCGTCATGTGCTAACCAGTGGTGGGTTTTGTTTTAAGCCATGTCGAGACCTTCCATTTAATATGTAGTATCAATAGAGAAGTTGATAGATAGGATAATGGGAATTCAGAGAGAGAGAGTGAGTTGGGCTTCAGAGCAAGAGGGTAGCAACACGCCGCGCTGCCGGCCGGGTGGTTGCCAGACGTATGGACTGGTTGGCAGCCTTGCCCTTATAGCTAGGCGCGATAGGGTTGGTAGTCCATTGTTGCCTGCCTGGGCTGGGCCCATGTTGTCGTACAGCACACTGCCTGGAGGTTGGCTGTGTGTTCCTGGACTAGGTTGCCTAGAACCTTTGAGATTCTAACATCCCTTGCTCTCTCTCCCCACTTCTCACGGTTTGCACTCTTTCTCTCTGACGACATTACTCTCATTTCATTCTTCTCTCTATTTAAATGCATAACCTTCCCTTGAGGTCCTAAAGGAGTTTCAGCACTCACCTCTCGTATTACTCTTAGGACAAGCATATATTTACATGTATTAGATTTAAGGGGTTAATGTGAACAGCGATCTTCTTGATGAGGATAGTTGGTGAACGTTCTACATGTTCACGAGTTATATGCCCTGCTCATCATCCCATTTGTGACTAGACTGGTGCCATGTGTAAGAGCCCGACCATGCCCAGGAGTTGTCTGTAGAGGGACGAGGACTTAGCCTTGATTTGCATACCGAGCCAGGAGCGAGTGTAGCACCCGAGACTACAGCTCGCTCGTAGTGCCGGTATAGTAGAGTAACGTAATTTATCTGTCCTTGTGTTCTCTACAGTCTTCTGGGTTCTCGCTTTCGGTGCTGGGACTCGTTGTTCCTGTGACTTGGCCTGCTAGCTAGAACACATGGGGATGATGAGTGGGATATATCTTTATTTTACTATGCATTGCAGCTCTCTTTAAGTATATATCTATAACACTTTACAATACACATTACTCACACACAAGACAACACTATTAATACTTTCATGTATCAATTAACTGCACTGTCGTTTTGCTGCTGTGTCCGGAGTTCTGTTGCGTAGGGCGCATACGGACTCGGAGGGGAGACAGAGTGAGAAGCGAAGTAGCCTATGCGGTAGTAGGCTACCGGCGCAGTACTGTTGCCTGCAACCTTTTAGTTATTCCAAGTATAGATTCATTATTATAATAAGTGACTACTGTTTATGTTCCTCCCATGTGTATTATTAGGTATCTACTGGATCATGAACATCTTGTATGCTAGTGCATGTTAGTAGGGGACAGTTAGTGTAGTGCACGCGCTTTCAAGTAGGCGTGTACATTTGTCATTTAGCATTTCACTGTCATACCTTTAGCCTGCTTCTATTCTACATTATTAGAGGCTTAATATTAACGTAGTTTCTTGAGTATTGCATTTCTTTAGTAATAACGTAACCTATAAATGTCTGAGGGAGTTTAGCCTCATAGCCTACCCCTGTTGTACACTTTCGCCGAGTTAAGGTACCTCGTTACCGTAGACGATAACTCTGTAGGGCGTTGGTGCTTTTGTTGTCTGGAGCATATAGTATTTGGGACTGGAATCGAGCGTGTCGTTGTCACTTAAGCCATTTCTGTCCTACGATCAAGAATCCCGAATATGTATTGCCGATCCAGCCGTAACAATACATAGTTAAGTTACAACTAATAGCCTAACTATGCCATGAAAACAGGCCATACAATTACGTTGAGCTCCGGACATTATATTAGTAGAGACGTGGGGGAAAGTTGGACAAAGAGAGAGTTGGAAAAGTAGGAGAGAGAGAAAGGATGGATGAGTAGATGGAGAAAGGGTGGAACTGTAGGAGAAAGAAAAAAGGTGGTAATGTAGGTGGATAAATGGTGGAAAAGTAGGAAAAGAGAAGGGGTGGATAAGTAGGAGAACGAGAAAGGTTAGACGATTTGGAGGAAAAGATTTTTTTTTTTACTGGAATAAAACTAGGCCTCAGTGGAAAAGAAAGAGAATGAGAAAGTGAAGGGATAGAGCAGAGGGACAATATAATTTCATGTATCAAGAATGAGAGAGAGGAAGATAGCAAACATAAAGAACGGGAAGGAGAAGAGGGGCAAGGGAAAAAGCAAGTACAGGGAATGCAGTCAGATGAGTGGACTGACAATAGTTACGCCCTCCAATGTGTTTTCTTTAAACATGTTCTCATAGAAAACGAATACATTCACGTGTTCTTGCTTAATCCAGATGTATTTCACTAGCATTTAATACATAATATAAAGCACAAATTATATTTGCAATGTACTAAATTAGATTATTTTGTAAAGTATATACAGAAATGTTGATCCACAATTCAGTAGACGACTCTAGCAAGTTGTAATAATAGTACCATTACTCTATGCTTGCCATCATAGAGTAAGAATAGTTGCCATCGCCACGAGCTTACTGATGCCAATGAATGAATTTATATATTTAACTCCAAGGCATATTTAATCATATATAAATGATTTTGTTTAATTTTAAGCATGAATGTGATTATGTTTTCCAAATATAATGACAAGGTTAAACATAATTATGTATACTCGATGCAAATATTACAAATAATGATTATAGTCAGCAACTGCGTAGGAGAGGGACTGCCAGACGTAGGTCAATTACAGAGTTTCCAATTTAGCTATTATATTGTTAGATATAGCGATAATTCATTAATGGTATTCTTGGCATCTATCGACATTAGATTTAGTGATAATCTAGAGTTTGTCCATTTCCAATTAATTAATAAAAAAAATACGTTATTCTTAATTGACATCTGCATCTGTAGTAGTATTTGTGATAAACTTGGCATGACTGACTTTGACGCCTGAGGCATGGCATGGTGACAGACTACCGTCAGTGTTCCTCCACCACCACCCATCTGGCACCTCTACCGGTAGTGTCGGTGAGCTGTGGTAGTGAGTGGTGGTGTTCGTTTGTTGTGGTTTGAGGTCTGGATCACTTGCACACACAGTATTTGGACTTGATTCCCAGGTAAAGTCCTTATCACACTGTATAACTCGCTGTTTTTCTTAGTGTTAACTTTTGTTATTGGCCACATAGCCTATGGAATACAGTACTGCCCAAACAGGAGCATATTGATCCCAATTTACCTTTGGCTTCTTCGTGAGTGCAAAGTCAGGCTATATATAATTCAGTAGCCTTGTGAAAAGGTTAATTAAGGATTTAAGGCGGTCCGCGATTTTTGTTTCCCCTCACCTGTTTTTCCGGGAATAGGCCTAGGCTTAAGAGTGTTATCATCTATAACTATCTAGGATTCTAGGCTATCTTCATTCTAGGCTATATAGTTTCCAATACCAGTGCAGATAGCCTAATCGAATTGCCTATTAGGCTAGGCTAGTTTTCTTAGGCCTATAATAATGTTGCGGATTGTGTGATATCCCCGTATAGGCCTAGCCTAGACCTAGCCTATTTGCTCTCTGAACTTAATGAAATTTGCATCGTTGGTTACTTGATTATTGGAAGGTGACCGGTAGACATGAACTATTGACATCTAGCCTACAGTCCAAATCAATAGTTAGGCTAACTAAAAAAATCTTGCTCATAGCTTTAGGCTAGTTCAGTTCAGTTCAGTTGGAATTCGGGAAGTTTAGCCTTAACGTCGGCACTTCCCTAAGAGGTTTTGTTATTTTTCTTTTTGTGACTTTGTGACGTGCTCATTTGTTTAAAAATAAATATATCTCATTTTTCATCCCTTTTTCTGAAATCTTCTTTCTTCTCTCTTCAGTCTTGTTTCTTCTCTCGTCTTCCTTCATTCTTGTTTCTTCTCTCTTCAGTCTTCTTATTTCAGTTCTTTCAATTTTTTCTCTCGTACTCTCCACATTTGATAGATTGTCTGTTTCACTCTATCGCTTATTTCTTTGTTAAATAAAGATGTCCGATGACTTGGATTTCATTTTCAATATAAGGCTGTTGGAACCCTGGATCTTTTATTCTGCATGCTTTATAAAATGAACAGTGTAGTAGAAAATGTTTTAGGTCTTCTGTTCCTTCCTTACACATATCGCATTGTGTCTCTCCTCCACATGCCTATTTCTATCTTTTAGATTTAAGTTATTTGTCCTACATCTGTAAAATATTATAGATGCCTGTGTGTTGTCATAAATATCTTCCTCGCTCTTAATCTCCTTTTTATAACTCCTATACACTTCTAGGCTACTCTTCTCTGCCAACTCCTCTCGCCATCTTCCCGAATCCCAGTCCAGAACTCTTTTTCTAATGTCGTCCTTCTTAATATTTGCTAAATTTGTTTCTCCTAACTTCAAATTCCCTACATACTTTCTAATTTCTGCAGTCCAGGGATCTTTACTATTTCTAAGTTTTTCCTCTGTGATTCTTCTTAGCAAGTCATTACTTTCCTCTCCTACTAAATATTTAAGATATTTTATGTTACCTTCCATAATTCTTGCCTCCATTGATGAGGCTCCTATTTCACCCCTTAAGGTTACCTTTTGGGCATATCTGGGTGCCCCTAATATGTGTCTAAAAACCCTATTCTCTATATTTTGTAATTTATTTATTTCTGTTTTTGTTTTTGTTTGCTAGTTTTGGGAAATTGGGACCTGCAGTAGGTCAGTGGGTAAGTATGGGTCAGGATATGGATTAGGAATTTAGGTATATATATATATATATATATATATATATATATATATATATATATATATATATATATATATATAGGCTAGGCTAGGCTAATACAGAGCGGTCGCGAAAAGTTTCCTCATAGGGAATTTCTGTGTATTGCCCATAGGGCATTCTTATATATTTGATCTGCATTTGTATGTGGTAACCCAGGTTCGAATCCCGTATTAGCCTCTCTTGTAAATACATGCACAGAAATTCCCTATGGGGAAATGTTTCGCGACCGCTCTATATTTGGTGATCTTAGTTTTGAAAGTATCAAGAGTGGGGCTATTATAATATAACTAGACTATAGGATATGAGATGATTCCACTCTATGGATGTTGTTGGGGAAGAGTGTACTGTATACTAACCTAAATTATGTCCCTGTTCGCCTGTTAACTTTGGAAAGTGGGATATTAATTCTTAGGTTGCGGCTGCATGCCCTCTAGTGAAACGATACAGTAGGCACTACACTAGGCTACTAGCTGCCTTGCAGGTTTAAATACCAGTAAGTGTTTGTTTAGGATTACTAAATGGTTTGCCACTTAATAATTAATATAACGTAGGTTTGTATTTGTTTTATTGTCAGATATATGTTGCTTCTGAATTTAAAGCTGTTATTATTAGGCCTACCAATTTTCTTTGGCAGTACCGTTACCTATTTATACCCTACAAACATACGATCCACAAGAGGCAGCCACAACCGAAAATACCACACATACCATGCAGGCAATATTTGGGTACTCATTTTTCCCCGCAGCATCCAAGAGTAGAATCACCTTCCATCTCATATAGTTAACAGTCCCACTCTTGATAGTTTTAAAGCTAGGAATCCTAGGATCACCAACAAAATTTCTCCTTATCCTCATCCTTCCCATTAGCCCCTTATAGGCCTACTCCTAGCTCGCACAACCCCCGCATATCATGCTGCCCGTGTGCAGCCCTCTGCGGGTCCCCAAGCTAAAGCTAAAAGTATGTATTAGCCTAGCCCGTGAATAGTAACCTATTAGGATAAACCTTTGTTTTTGCGACATAAGCGGGGCCTAGTGTAGATATAGGCCTAATGCCCCTCTGGATTCTGGAGTAAGAACGTCCTGGTTTCATCGTTCTAAATAACTGAATATGTTGGCTATATTTCCTATAAAGCCATGTCTGGAACCTGGAAGTTGTTAGAACAGGTGTCCTTATTACAGAATGGACATAGCCTAGATTCATTGGAGAGAGTAGCCTACAACGTAGAATGACAAAAATTATCCATAGCCTAATATTAGAAATCTTCTGTATGAAGAAAGGTTGAAGAAATTAGGCTTAGCCTACATTCGTTAAAGAGACGCAGAGTTAGAGCGGATATGATAGAAGTGTTCAAGTGAGTTAGTGGGATTAATAAAGGGGACATGAACAATGTACTAAAGCTCAGTGATAGCAAAAGAACTAACAAATGGTTTCAAATTAGATAAATTTAGTTTCAGAAAAGGTATAGGCAAATATTGGTTTGGTAACAGAGTTGTAGATAGGTGGAATAGGCTACCAAGTGCTATAATGGGATCAAGAACGATAGGGAGCTTTAAGATAAAATTAGATAGGCATATGGACGAGATGGGTCAGGTGTGGGCCAATCGGCGCTTTGCAGACCCCGTTTTCTGACCTGACCGTTTTGGTGTGGTCAGTCCTAATGGTGTTAGTGAGCTGGACTTATGATTAGGCCTTATAATTGGGGCTGGGTGTGATAGGGAGCTGCCTTGTATGGGCCAATCGGCTTTCTGCAGACTCCCATTTTCTTATGTTCGTATGTATTTGGTGAACTATTAATTTTGATTGTACTGGTAGGCTGTCATGTAAGGTACCGGTAACCTTATAATGGACTTACCTTATCTGCTTACACAATATCCGGTTGTTTTGATTGTTTAGAGCTGCTTTAAGTTTGTCAGTTTACCCTTCAAGATTTCTATTTATCTATATGGTCAGGCCCATTCCCCACTTTTCCTATTTTTTTATTTTTATTTTTCCTCTTTCTTGGGGGTGGCCGACTCGAGGCAGAGCAAGAACGGGAAAACACAAGACAAAACAACGAACAAACACAGACAAAACACAAAATTCACACACATCTAGGTCACCCAGGAGCATACCCAGAGACCAGGGTCACCAAGGTCGCTCCAGCACTCCCCCGGCCCCCGACCACCCGGAGAGGCTCCGATCTCGGCAGGCAGACATGCAGCGGAGCCAAAGCCACAAGCCCGCCCACCACACTTCCAGGCGCACTCTTCATATTAATCGTCTCCCCGGGCCAGGCGCCTGATGGACTATTATCTAGTCCAACTTGCGCCCGACCCCTTCCCCCAAATGACCACGTGTTCACTCAACTATTCACAAGCATTCTCCATTCATTCCTGTTTATTACCACTTCCTTTGCCTGATCTATAGTCATTCCTCTATCATCCAAAGCTTGTCTTACACAGTCTCTCCATCTCTATGGGGGTCTTCCTGCCCTTCTATCTCCCCTTGTATCTGACTCATATATTCTCTTTGTAAGCCTTTCATCTCCCATTCGTTCAACATGACCATACCAGCTCAGCACCCTTCTGTCCACTCTGGCTGACAAATTTTCCTGCTGCCCCACTCTCCTACTTATCTCTTCATTCCTCAATCCGTCTCTACGGGTAACTCCACACATACTCCTCAAGCAGCTCATCTCCATCACATCACATTCCCTTCAAAGATTTGAAACATAAAATATATAAAACGTACCCAAACACATCCCTTCACCTGAATGGGGCGAAACTTCTTAAAATTTGAAATTAATGGTGCGAAACTTTTTAAAAATAACCAAACTAACGGAACAAAATAAGGATGTAGGTTGATTCATATATTGTACAGTATTATCTTAGCGATGTGTATCCGGTTTACTGAACCACGCATGTGCATATTTGGGAATACCGTTGTGATCCCCCCCCCCCCTCTCTCTCTCTCTCTGTATGCAACATTTGTATATCCTGTATTTATACGAACTTAATAAAATAATCAAATCAAATTCTCTCTCTCTCTCTCTCTCTCTCTCTCTCTCTCTCTCTCTCTCTCTCTCTCTCTCTCTCTTTGTGTGTAAAACAAAAATACCACCAAGTCACTCTTTCTTGTAAACGAGGTTTATCTTGGTCTCTTATCTCAAGAAGCTACAGTATACTTACTGTCTGTATCGATCTTACGATTAGCCTAGTAAAATAAGCTCATGTTGCACATGACCAAGACATTGATATTCTCTCTCTCTCTCTCTCTCTCTCTCTCTCTCTCTCTCTCTCTCTCTCTCTCCTCTCCCTCTCTCTCTCTCTCTCTCTCTCTCTCTCTCTCTCTCTCTCTCTCTCTCTCTCTCTCTCTCTCTCTCTCTCTCTCTCTCTCTCTCTCTGTGTCTGTGTGTGTGTGTGTGTGTGTGTGTGTAAAACAAAAATACCACCAAAAAGTCACTCTTTCTTGTAAACGAGGTTTATCTTGGTCTCTTATCTCAAGAAGCTACAGTATACTTACTGTCTGTATCGATCTTACGATTAGCCTAGTAAAATAAGCTCATGTTGCACATGACCAAGACATTGATATTTTGTGCCCAATTGTAACTGAATTGTTGCATCATTTGCAGGGAAATGTTATCGTCCGCCCGCATCCATTCTTTCCATGACTTTCTTCTATTCAACTGCTGAGCTCTGAAACTCTCTCCCAGAATCAGTCTTTCCCTCTTCCTATGACTTAAATTGCTTCAAACTCAGTGTGTCCAAGCATTTTAGCTCGAACGTCGCTTGATTTCGGCCCTGTCACTCTTTGAAATCTTGGGGAGGCACTCGCTGCAGGCAGGTTTGTCTCCCTCATTCACATAGAAAAAAAAATCGGCTGGGCGTTTTTTTGTTTTTTTTTTTTTTTGGGGTGGGGGGGGGGGGGGGTATTTAAGCTTGATAGAGGTCTAGGGAGGAAATTAATTAATATTAAGTATATAAATTAATAAACAAACAAACAAATAAACTAGAGTAAAGTTATTTAGGCTACCTGTTAGCCTACTAGCTACAGACTGGTTGAAGAACTGCGTGTCATGTAGCCTACTAGGATTATATTCAACAGAGAGTGTAAGGTATAGCATAGGATTATCTTGTAGCATTAAATTAAATGGTATATAGTCAACATTATGTGAAGGAAATTTAGTTATGTAACACGTGTGGATGACATTTGAGGTTGTGCACTCCTGACATTTAGCTCTTCCAATTCATCGTAGTTTACTGTGATGTAGGGTTTATGTCACTAAATACCTATACCGTTATAACGTGTATTGCAGTTTTACCCTGGACCTCGAATCTGAATAATTTATGTTTTTATTCGACCCCCCCTCTCGCTCGCTCTCTCTCTCTCTCTCTCTCTCGCTCTCGCTCTCGCTCTCTCGCTCTCTCTCTCTCTCTCTCTCTCTCTCTCTCTCTCTCTCTCTCTCTCTCTCTCTCTCTCTCTCTCTCTCTCTCTCTCTCTCTCTCTCTCTCTCTCTCTCTCTCTCTCTCTCTCTCTCTCTCTCTCTCTCTCTCTCCTTCATTAATGTTATATCAATTTCGTCTTTCTGCTTTCGGTAGTATCACACTGTCCAATCACCCGAATGATAGTATTGTGGTCATGAACTTCCTTCATTGGTGTATACATTCAAGTACAAATAATGTATCTCATGTTCATGTTGAGATCGGCAGTAAACAAAACAGAAGTGATATATTGTGATCGATTAATAACGCTTCTACTCTACTCTAGCACATTTATTATAGATTTACCGGTACCGTAGATGATATTCTCGAGATATTAATTTATAGAAAACTTATCGGTATTACCGGTCCGGACCGTATGTTAAGAAGTCCTAAGGAATGTGAAAGTTAGCACTCACGAATATAACTATCACTTTCTCAAAACCTAATATATATTTTTCAGTCAGATAAATGTCATATCGGGTGGATGAGACTCGTTAGCCTTGGTAGGCAACTCATCTAGGGGAGACAACCTTATACAAATCCGGGTGGATGAGACTCATCAGCCTTGGTTGGCAACCTGTCTAGGGGAGTAAATCTGATACAAATCCGTACTGCTTACCTAAGGGTAAGGCAGGTTAGTGGATGGATTAGCCGAACACCACTGTAGAAAAATAGTGCTAACAAGATACACAGAGGGCCTCGGAGTCGGACGGATCCTAAATCGAGTGGTCAATCCTGTAAGTCCTTCACTAAACTGGCTCGGGTTGTCCCTCTCACAGGGAATAGGTCTGCTTGGGGGCATTCTGTGTATGGCCACCCTCGTAAGGGGAGTAAGGCGTCCGGCAATAGCTAGATAAATGTCGAAATTATGTTGGTAGGCTACCGTACCGGTATGTATTTTGTTATACAGTATAATGTACATAGGGTGGGTATTGTATATATATATATATATATATATATATATATATATATATATATATATATATATATATATATATATAGTATATATATTATATATTATATATGGTACTGTATGTAGGCTACTGTATACGGTATGATTATATATATATATATATATATATATATATATACCAGTATATATAGGAGTATACTGTATGTAGGGACTGTAGGCTGTTCAGTAGCTCATAACTCTTGTGAGGCCCCGAGATTATCTAGTGAAGCTTGGAAATGTTGGGCGTTTCTCAGTCTTTCTTCTATTCAACAAGTGAACTCTTGAACTCTTTCCTTTATCCTATGACTTAAACTTCTTTAAACTTCGTGTGTACAGACATTTTGACCCTAAAATCCCTTGAATTTGGCTATGTCACTATTGTTTTTGGCTTTGGGAGAGACACTCGTTACAGACAGTCTCAGCCTTGTCTCTTTCATTCACATAAACAATAATATCAGTACCGGTACCGTATTATACGCATTATTATGCGTATAGGCTATATGTATATATATAGAGAGAAAACTAATGAGAATATAATTTCATCGATAATAAAGTAAAGCTATCTATTGCTCATTTATGTGAATGAGTCCACCTAATTATCTTTATTAAAAGTTGTATGTACTTCATAAAACTTCGGAGAATGTTGTTATACTGGACAGCAGAATAATAGGCTCAACATATTGAAAGTGCCAGTATCTTCGGTATGGTAGTTTTGGTCTTATACAGTGGCGTAGCTAAGGGGGGGGCGGGAGGGGGCTGTTTAAAATCGCCCCCCGGGCCCCCAAGAGAAGGGGGCCCCCAAATGGATCTGAAAATAATATTAATTATACTAATAGTATATACTGTATATATAAGTAATATTAATAATAAGTAAAATAAACACCATGTGTGTTTTCTGATTTAACCTCTTTCTTTTCTTCTATCCTGCGACGTCATGGGTATTTAAAATTAGAAAAATAACGATCACTCCATCAGTATTGATTTGGCGGTGCAAGGGGAAACATCGTCGCTCTGGCTCCTAGCCTCCTACCCGCCACTTGCTTAGGACGCACTGCCTATAGGTAGGCCTAATGATTATACTTTATATACATTACAAAATAGCACTATTGAGTTTGACAGTTGGTTAATATACTGTGTTGTTCGTAAACATGTGTAAAGGAATAATAAGATATAGCCTAATTTGACAAGAAGAAACATGGTGATTGTTAGTAAGTTGAGTGTATAATCGAAGATTAGGCCTACATACAATTATATATAAATATATGTATTTTCTTTTTCGTGAACTGTAATGGTCAAATCTATAGCTATATTTCATAGATAACCTATGTACTTAACCTTGTGAGAAAGTTGAGTGGTATCGAAGATATTTGTAGAGTAGGCTAAACCAGGGTGTCAAAGCAAATAACTCTGAATTGAGTAGCCACTATCTTCCTGAACCCAGTAGCATTAATGCTTGGACGAATGGCGAGCGCCTAAGCTAAATATGCATATTTCAATTTTATCAAAGAATAGGTCTAGCCTAGATGGGATGGTGGCCATTTAGACAATTGGTTGCCATGAATGCCCATGATGGCGACATCTTGCGGCTGTGGCACCAAAACGGGTAATTTTTTTGAAAAGACTCGCAGCGTTATTATACATAATTTATTAGGGAAAGTGAAGCTCTATGGAATCCTTATAATATACTCCCATAGATTCAACTGTGGGAGAATAGTTTTGATAGTTAACTATAGTTTTGATGTAAATACTACCGCAACTACGAATCTTGTTTCAGAGACCTAGTATATTAACCTAACCAAACAACCTAACCTAACCTAACCCTAGAGTGCCCTAGACCCAGTACGTGGGATACAACACTAGCCCTTGCAAGTTGCATGCCAGCTACTGTGGGTTCATATATTAGACATACAGTAACATCTTTGTAGAACATAACACTTTACCGTAGCGAGTGTACTCCATTTCGAACACGTCCGTAGCAGAGCTCTCAAGATTGCGGGACTGAGTTTGTTTACGCGCGGGACTATTTATATCGACAAAATCGAGTTACAAAACTTATGAAAACTATTCTACCACAACGGAATCTATGTGACTATATTATAAGGATTCCATAGAGCTTCACTTTCCCTAATAAATTATGTCTAATAACGCTGCGAGTCTATTCGCGATAATGATCCCAAAACGGCAATAATACCGTACTGTACTTTGTAACTGTCAGTCAGGCCTAGGCCCTAATTACATTTTGTGTAAGTCTAGGCTATTTTGTGTTAATACTATTCAGTCTTTTCAGATAGGCCTAGGCTGATCTTATTATTTGAGTAATTTATAGCCTATCGATTAATCAACCGGCAATTTAACGAACGAATATTTTCTGTTATGGGTAGCACTAATTGTAAAGTAAAGTTGAGTAGCATTACGATAATCGGCGTAGTTTTACACCCTGGGCTAAACTTCTAAAGTGCTAAATATTTAGGCCTTGAAATTTGTAGGACTATGTTTTGGTCTCATATTTTTTTCTCGAACTGTAGGGGGCCTAACATAGCCTATACAATGGTTATGGTCTTACTAAACCTTAGCTTTATCGTGAAAAAGATGCATAGTCGTTTAATATTAGTCAATTAAGTATGGGTGCAATACATCAGCTAAAATAGAGCATAGAGAGGCAACATTAATGGTGTAGAGTGTAGGCTACCTTGGTTAGGCTATGAGCACTATGACTCATTATTTCAAATTTAGACTGGATCACTTTTATTTATGCTACCATACGCCTTCCATATAGGCTATAGGCTATGGTGGCTGTACATATCAAGCCCAGGAACTGTGAAATAAGAAGGAACACAGTTGTGAGCATTGAATACTCGTTTGTAGGTTAATCTAGCCCTTTGGCTGGTTCAGGGTCAGGTGCAAACATTGGTAAGCTTTCTAACAAGTTACTGGGGTTCTCAAGAAGAGGCCCCCAGTATTGAGATTTGAGGTAATGCATAGCTTGATTAGGCCTACCAATGACGCCTATTTTAACTCCCTAACGCCAGTGGTGGGGTTGAAATAATATTTTAATGTTATCACGTTTCATGTACATTATTATTTTGTATTATTTTATTAGTATTATATTTTATATTCTTATTTCAGACATGCCTAATGAACGACAAAGAGAAAGAGTTCATCAAAGTGGTATATGTTTTACAGTATTGTACCATCCATTGTACATGTATTCCTAATCCATTAGATAACGGTGATATAATAATTAATTGTATATTAAATTATTACCAGTAGCCCACGATTGAGTCATGGATATCGTCAAAATGCACCTAGGTAGCATTATTATTCTAAAATTTTCTCGGGGGGGGCTTACAGCGCCCCCCCGAACCCCCCAGCTGATTAGGCTCGCTTCGCTCGCCACCCCCACCCCTTCTATAATAAGCAAACCATGGAGAGGGCCCCTCCAGGCACCAAGCCCCCTGGGCCTCCAAATTAGCTACGCCCCTGGTAATCGCACGTCTAGTTTGCTTAGCATAGAATAGGAAGCATCTTTCTCAAAAGTTAGGAATAGGGTAATTTTTCTCTCACACAAACATTGGTTTTCCACAATACATTTTAAACACGTCTCAAAACAACGAAGGCATAATTATAGGCTATACAGACCAACACTCGACCAATAACCTCCACCAGTGACTTAGGTAAATTTGTTTTCTTTTTTTATTAAGGTGACAGTTACAATGTGGTGTACAATCTATCTTATTCTAGGTAACAACACGTGTAGCGGCAAGTGTTCCAACTGTAAACCAACCTTCCCCCCCCCCCCCCCACTCTCTATCTCTCTCACGCACACACATGGTTAGCATTACATAACTACAATAACACCTGCAGCGACTAGGCCTGGCATGTTTCCCCTCCCCCACCCCTTTCCCCCTCCATCTCTCACTGTTAACATTTCGTACATTTGGACGATTTTATGAAGCTTAGGATATATGGTTGCTAAAAGGATTATTATTGAGCTACGGTAGGTATTGTGTAGCCTTTAAATGGGTAGACGTCCTTCTAAAGATGAATATAATCGTCTAATGTTTGCCATCATATAATGAAAAGGACGTCACCGGTACAGAACAGGTTAAGAAATAATTCCTAGTATTTTCTTAATCAATTTTGTTAGATGAATTCACTAGATTTGAAACAGTTTACCAAAGTTATTGCGCCAGATGGACAGTAATATAGGTTTGCAAATTTCAGGTTCATAATTACTAGCCTACTAGTGGTGAATTATTAAATATATAAAGGTACCGTGTTGGAAAATATCCCGCTTAAGCTTTTTCTTTCATTATTTTTCTTTAACTATCCCTTCTATGACTACTAATTTTATAAACTATATCTTAATCTAGCTAGCCTATAGCTTTTTCTGGAGAAACAGCCGGTAATTAGGCGAGCTGTCCCATGCAAGCGGAGACAGTGACGGGATAGGGTAGTAACTAGTACCCTGTGTAAATATATTTTTCAAATCTCCAACACCATTTTACATGGTTAGCGAACGTATTTTTATCCCAAATGAAATGTGATTTGCATGATGCTGTGTGGTACCGATCTCACAATAGATAAGGGATCAATGAGCGATTCATACCGGCACTGGTATACACCAGGGTAATAACCGTCAAGGGTACCGGTACACAAATCAAATAGCCTATATATATATATATATATATATATATATATATATATATATATATATATATATATATATATATATATATATATATATATATATATATATATATATAGAGAGAGAGAGAGAGATAGAGAGAGAGAGAGAGAGAGAGAGAGAGAGAGAGAGAGAGAGATTATCTTTGTGTAATATATTTTGTCTGATAGCATATTACACAATATATATTACGGTACCGGTACATACGATGCAGATCATAAAATGCCCATGCAACATCTTCATAAGTTGAAGTAGACTACCAACTTGCCGCATGTTCATTATAGGTAGGCTATATGCATAGGTTCCTATATAAGAGACGGTGCGAATACTAATGTATCCCTGAGCAGCCATATTAATTGTTAATAGTTCGCCCGCGCACCCTACAATTTGCCCTAGTGCCCAAACGTTCGTTCGTGCAGCCTAAACGTTCATTCATGCACCCAAAAGTTCGCTCAAGCACCCAAAATTTGCCCATGGTTCCAAAAGGTTGCTCACGCAGCTCAAAGGATGCCCAAGCTACCCAAGAGTTTTCTCACACGCCCAAAAGTTAGCCCACACACCCTAACATTCACCTGCGCGCCCTAAAGTTAGCTTATGTACTAACATTATGGTCGCGATAGTTCCACTATACCCATAGTTCATTCATGCTATTCAAAAGTTTGCCTGTGGGCCTGAAAGTTTGCCCACACACCTCGATTTTGCCTGCATGCCCAAAATGTTCATTCATATAAAAAGTTTGTCCACACGGCTCTGCGCAGCCAAATGTTTAGTCATATGACTGCGCAAAGTTCGCCTACCTAGCCCAAAAGTTTTGCCTGCATGCCAAAGCATGCACGCATGTGCATATTTGGGAATACCGTTGTGATCCCCCCCCCCCCCCTCTCTCTCTCTCTCTCTGTATGCAACATTTGTATATCCTGTATTTATACGAACTTAATCAAATAATCAAATCAAATTATCTCTCTCTCGTAACACGTAGACTACGAGGTCAGTTCATTAAATTGTTTAAATAATGTAGTGGGTTTGATAATGTGTATCATAGCAAAATGTTTAACTTCAATATGAATACAACAATACGCAACCATGGCTGGCAGTTAGAATTGAAAAGGTTCAGCACTAGTATTTGTGAAAACTGTTTCTCATTTAAGATATGTTCTACCTGGAACAAACTTTCCTCAGAAGTTGTGAACATTTCCTCGGTTGAGCATTTCAAAAATTTAGTAAACATTTCCTCAGTTGAGCATTTCAAAAATACAGTAGATAGGCCTAGTATTTTGCACTCTGTAAGGAGTGTAGTGCACTGAAAAATATCTCTCCTTCCACTTCGAAAATTTCCGCGAAATGGACCGGAAGGTCTTTGAGATACTGACTATTCCTTGTAACTTCTTGTAACTCTCATAGCACACACTTTCTACAACCAATGCTGCGTTTTTCTTTACCACCACTGATAAGCCATTGGGCTTTTGGCAGAAAATGCCAAAAATTATCAGTGATATCCGAGACATATTTACATACAGTATTCTCATCGTTCAGCATATTACTGTTTTAAAATCATCAGCCAACTTAAAATAGCCCTATATAATATTTAATTATCACTAGAACCATACACTATACCATGTAGGAAGTCTTCTGGAGAAATAGGGCAAATTTAGAAAAATTGGCATGATAGGCTAAACTAAAGCACAAGTGTATGCTAGAATAGCATTGACAAATCACTAGATAGTCACCAGACACTAAAAACTTGTACCGTATGTCACTAGAAAACATATGTTGAAGTATCTGGAGCTGTGGTGGTCAAGTGGTGAGCACGCTCGCGTGTGAATCTGAAAGACCCGGGATCGAATCCCTGCCACGGCGGACATTTAGTGGGTGCGGTAGTACGTCCTAGCATGTTTCCCATGATTGCACCCAGTCAGGAGACATCCTGACGACGTAAACAGACTAAACACGCATAACAAAGCCACTCCAACACCTTCCTCTCTCTCCAACACCCCTTCTCCCCTCTCAACACTCTTCTCTGAGCTAGTGCCGATAAGAATGGCATGGTCAGTCCTGTAAAGAATCTTAAGATTCAGAGTCTTAAATATTCCAGGATGAGCTCATTAGCGGCGGATCCCCAGATCGACCGTGGTGATTGTCACCTAAACATCTATAAAAGTACAAAAGTACAAAAAGTATCTAGAATAATCTTTAACAATCGAAAAATCTCTACAATTCCTTAAAATAGGGAAAATAACTTTAATATCGCTGGAATTCATCACATCTTGATGTCGCTAGATGGAAGCAATTTTTTAAATATACTGTATTCAACTTTTGTGTCAATAAAATATTTTGAATTGAATTGAATTGAAAGTGATTGAAGTGATTCGCTGGATCTAGCGGTAGCCGGTACATTGGCAACATCGTACCAAGACCATTCATTCAGTTATAATGAAAAAGGTCAGATTTCGAAACTATTACAATTATTTCAAAGTTCAAAGATCATCAGATTGGTTTGGAAGTCGATGTACACAATTTCAGTTCCATTAGTTTAAAAACATTCACATAATATGCTATTTAGAGGGTTTAATAAAGAAGCATTCCTTTCCCCGACATCGTACAAGCGAACGCAAGCTGTGTGTGTGTGTGTTTTTTTTAGAACGTCAACAAACGCTTCGTATGTTTGGGTTTGGTGAACCTTTTGGGGTTCCTAGTTATATATTAGAACATTTATATTGTGCACACTCTTATAAGTATAAACACTTACTAGTTAAAGAGGAAATACACAAAAGCCCAATTTCGAATTATAGTGAATTACTTTACTTTGGCGTATGTTTGGGCTAATTTAAGACTACATTTAGATAGATTTGTTTAACACTCGCCAATGAAATATGATGACTTGCTTACAGATATATACTTAAAACCCGAATAGGATTGACTTCAAACCAGTTCTTCAATTTCTCAAACCTGCGGAAGAGTAGGTTTGAGTTGGATTGATATTCGACACCCTTAAGGGTGAAATACGACACCTTTTCCAGTCTATCGGAGATAGTGGTGGTGAAGGAAAACGCAGTTCAAGATTTAACGGTTCTGAATGTGGTATATTTCCCTTCATTAGTGTGTGTAATGAATGTTACCTGCATTCGATACACATAGAGGAGAGTTGACACGAAGGCGAGCCCTGCTACTCAAGGGCTCTACTGTATACTCAAACCTTAAGTTAACACCGACTTTGATAGTAATTTATATCGAGTTCTACATTTACTTGATTGCAAAAAGTGTATAGGTCACATATAATTAAATGCAGATCATATATAATATGTATGATATTGAATAAATAGGAGAAACTGATTCAAATGATAAACGAAACAATCAATAAAGTAGACGTGCCGTTTTGCCCAAAATCAAAACGCCATACCCAACTCTGCGATGGGTTACCATCATCATTACTAATACCATCATCAATCACAAGCAACATAATCACTACTACTGCCATCATCACTACAACTGCCACAATCATCACGAGTACTGTCATCATCACCATTACTATGATCATCATCACTACTACAATTACAATTATCACTACTACTCTCACCATCATCACTGTCCATTGTCACTAGCATCTTAATCACTACTATCATCATTGATACTACAACTATCAACCATCATTACTAATATCTTCACCACCATCTTACAATCATCATTACTACTGTTAACATCATCACTACTACTATAACCATCATCATTACTGTCACAAATATTACCATAATTGATTCTACTGTCACCATCATCACTACTACTGCCATCATCACCATTACTATGAACTTCATCACCACAACTATCGTCATCATCACTACAAATTTCACCATCCTCACTACTACTCACCATCATAACTAATACTCACACCATCGTCACTACCATCATCACTACTGTCATTATTATCACTACAACTATCACCATTACTTGTCACCATCATCATCATCACTACTGTCATCATCATCAATACAACTACAACCATCATCACTACAATTATCACCATTATCACTACTATCACCATAAATCCAAATATTACTACCATCACTTCTAATGCCAACTAAACTAACTTAACCTAGCAAATGCGTAGCGAGATGTTTTCGCTCCCAGAACGAATGCGTTCTTAGTGTGAGCCCCTTTGGGGCTCACACACTAAGAACGCCATCATTGCTGGGGGGGGGGGGGGGAACCATATTTTGGACCTAAAATCATAACGATTACGTAAATTCAAAACATCTTTGTTGACTGACGTTTGCATTCACGCAACAAATGTTCGTGTGAAATTTGGTGAAAATCCGTCCAACGGTCTAGGAGGAGTTCCGAGACAGACGGACGACGACGACAGATTTTTTTTTCGTGGTACCCACACACTATTCCTACCTATCTTTGCCCGTAGACCTTTCCTTGTATAATATAAAAGCCCGACTGTGAAAGTAATTTGAGAACCTAGGAGTAAATCGTATGATAGAGGGCACGTTGATGTGTATTGCAATAATGGTGAACATAATATATTGAATAATGTATGAGATTGGATTTAATTATGGTATTATTATATTGAAAACATTAATTATTCATTGTAGAAAGTAGTGCAATGAGAGAGAGAGGGAGAGAGAGAAGGAAGGAAGCAAGCAAGCAAGCACAAGACACTACAGCTAAGATTTTTGTAACTCACGTGTATATAAACTCATTTTGAGAATACATTTATACAGTAAATTGTATATATAAATTCCTAATAAGTGTTAAATGTTGGCCATTGTAAGCATGTGCAATGATAGTTTAACAATAAACTGCAATACATGAGAACAATCATCGCTAATCACTAACTGCCAGCTAGAGAAGGAATGGGGGGGGGGTAGACTTGGCCCCGACTCCCCCCTTCTACTTGCCCAGGGTGGAGCAACTTTTAGTACGGTACGTGTGAGTGTACAAATAAATCTAAAATGGGATTCTTAGGGATGTTTTTTTTTTAGTCTGATGTGGGTATAAGGTAGGAATCTAAAACAATGTATACCGGTACATAAATGAAAAAATCGACCCCCCAAAATGTATCCTTCCCCCATAATATGAGCCAGATGTGGCTCATAACACAGACAGTAGACAACCCAGCCAAGTCTATCCTGCGCTAACGTTGCATACATTCTTGAAGCATGAAGGGTATTATTGGCTCGCTATCACTCGCCAGAAAAAAAACGACACCTAAATGGCACGAAAGGATTTAATATTAGCAAAGAAATAGAGCAAAATGTCTTATATTGCCAACAAGGGAATGACAAAATTTATGAACTTATCGGGTACCGGTATATTGCTGCTAATTAACCTCTGTATCACTATTAGATGGATTTATTAACCCCTGAGGATCCAAGACGCAATTTGTTTCTATAATTGTGGCTATTATTATAAGATTGTATTCAGATTAGGAAGGGTACCGGTATATATAAGTCAGAGGTTTTATTGAGATAGCCTTGCCCCTGTTATATCTCTCAGATCCTTCCTATGCTGTTTAAAATAGTGTAATGGTAGCCAGAATACATTGTCAAACCGCGTCTGCAGTAAGTCAATCCAGGAACACAGGACCGGTTTATCCCTCAATAGTTATCTTAACAATGGTCTGGCACTTTATGAATTAAACTTCTTAAGGGGATTAGGGTTTATTTTTTGGTTTATTTATATATTTGTTTTTTAGGTTCTTCGCTAGTCCTCCATCAACCATAAAAAAACACCCCCAGACCCCTCTTCGAGATAAATGTGTAGCCTACATTTTTCGATAGAAAAATGTTCAGGCCGAATGCCGGTTCCTCCAAAAATTACAGGCTCGCTATCTCTCGCCAGGAAAAAAAAATCGACACCTAAATGGCACGAAAGGTCTTGCTGTTGATATAGAAATGGGACGAAAGGTTTTAAAATCGACAAACTAATGGGACAAACATCTTAAAATCTGAAAACTAATGGGACTAAACATGAGGAACAAGGTGACCATAAAAACTATCCATCTCCCCTTAAGAGCGTTGAGGCACATGTGGGCACAATAATGGACAGTGCTGATGGTTGTGGTTGAGTTGTAAACATATACTGTCGAAGAAGGCCCATGAATGATCGACTCTGTTGGAGTTGGGGTTGTTGGGGGGGGGGGGGGGATGATATGAGGAGGGCAGTGTTGTTGTAGTATTGACATTAGTATGCAGTAAGGTTGAGCATTATTTCATGTATGGATTAGATCAGTTTTGCCACGTGTACCTCTTCCCGAACTCTTAAGAATTGATTGGTACTGTAATTGTTGTTTCTGTTCTGGCTCTGTCTCGAGTCGGCCACCCCCAGCTTTGGGATATGTGCCTGAGTATAAGCATACATACCTTTTCCTTTTGTACTAATAGGAGTTTTCTTTGCAGGTGACCATGACTAACTGCTCTGATGGAATGGATAAAGTGTTCAACGATGCTGTCCACGGCGCCATCTGCCTGCCCTCCCTCTGTGTGGCCATCATAGACACCGCACAGTTCCAGAGGCTAAGGTCAGCTCGCGTTAGTTATGTGGTGTGTAGGGGAGATGGGGCGTTTTTCTGGCCCCTCTTCTTCCTCAAGTTTAGCCGCATTAGTTTCAGATTTTATGACTTTAAAAGAAAACGAAAACCAAAATAGGAACAGTGGGGATTGGGCCTGATTATATAGAATAGAATAGCCCATTATTTTGCCAATTTTAAGACTTTTCGCCCCATTTCTTTGTCAATTAAAATGTAAAACTTGCAAACTAAACAAACCAAAATTGGGACAAGGACAATATAAAGTCAAATTAAATTATCAAAATCGCTATGTGGAAACAACGCTTACTAAAATGAAAATTATTAAATAAAAGAACACAATCCACCACATAGGGTGTACATCACTACATGAGCAAGTTAATCTGTTTCCCAAGCAAACCAATCGCACATATAACAACGCACTATCGTCACGTTAAAGGAAGTAGTCAAGTTTGGGAAGTCCGGGACGTTCTGGCAAATTTTACTAAACTCTGCATGAATAAAGAAACTACATGTTAAATGTCAAAATATTATTTAAAATCAAATTTGCAACATGACAAGACATTAACAATAGTAAAAAATACAAATATTGATATTGATATTGATAAAATACAGTACAGCACTCACTAACGATAGTGCTATCGGGTAGGTACCTGTAAGCATAGCATGCCTCAAGTGACCCCTATCAATAACTACCCTACAAATAACCTACATTTATAGCACAAATAAACTAAGGAAATCGCAAAAGTAAGCAATTGATACTATCGACAATGAATACATATAATATAAAGAGAAATAATTGCAAAATATGAAGTAACAACAGATTTAAACAAAGAGTACTCTTTTAACAAGAACAATAAATTTAAAAAATCATCAATATTAATAATAATAATAATAATAGAAAAGAAAAAGAAAAAGATAAACAATAAATACAGACAAAAAGTAAGCAGAGGTTATACAAGAAACTTCAAGTTAAAAATGCTTGATTAAAATTATTGATGTCAAATTTTAGAATACAGTCACAATAATTGACCCTAAAAAGATTAAATTTATGGAACAATTTACTTGCCTCAAAACCTCTGTCCACTAAGAGTCTGTATAGTAACCTAGCTCTAGCCCAAAAGTCATCTACTTTAGTGCAGATTTTACAAAATCTTATTAATTGGGAATAAAAACAATTATAAGTGATTTTACTATCGATATTACTACTAGGGAAAGGAAAGTTTATTACGTTAAAATTAAAATCATCAACTTTGTGATATACTTTAAGTATGCACTGTTCATTAACAATCTCTATATTTATATCAAGAAAATTTTCAACTTTATAATTTACGTTACATTGTGTGAGGGGAATAGAATTAGGGTAAATAAGTTTAGCAACTTGATTAAAATTTAACAAATTGCAAACAAGAATATCATCAATATATCTACTATTATTACTTAACAGTTTAGCAAGTGCTAATTTTTCTGGAATTTTATTTTTCTTGCTACTGTCAACTAAGTCTTTTATATATTTAAATTCTAAAGCAAGCAAGAATAAGTCTGCAATTAAAGGGCTAGCATTTCCACCCATAGGAATTCCTAATATTTGTTTGAAAATGTACGGCCCGAATCTAACATAAGTATTGAAAAGGAGGAATTTAAGGGCATCTTTAAGTTTAGTTCTATCAAAATATACAGAACTAGTGGGAGTAGAGCTAAGTGATGCATTATTAAAATATGTATAAACATTTATGAAATAATTACCATTCCTAACGAACCTGTCAAAGTGCAAATCTATAATAAAGCAAAGCTCTGAATATACTAAATCTAAAGGCAAATTGGTATACAAAGTTGAAAAGTCGAAGCTATGTACCGAGGTAACTTTCGGCATGGTATTTATTTTATCAATAACTTCTAACGAATTGTCAACACTCCAATAATAGTTAATGCCAGTTCTTCTCATGATGGTATTACAATATCTTTTATTAATTAATTAATTTTATCAATATTAGAATACAACAATATAACCTTTAGCACAGATTACACTACACGAGGGAATGAATGTACTTATCAATACAACCCCTTTTCATTATACATAGATAGGCCAAGTATCTAGAACACTAACCTTTATAACTAAACAATGACTAGAGTAACCGAGCTAATATTTCTACCATTTGGGAAGAATTAGCCAGAAAATAGGTGTGGAAATCTACAGCCCAATTGATCTAGCCTATTTTGGGTTATATTAAGGATTTTTGGCCTACCTATAATGCATATACTATATAGAGAAGCCATAATAGTCGGTTATACCGAGGAAAGGCCAGAGTGGGGCCACCGGAAACTGCATAGATAATGAATGTGTGTGTGTGTATGTGTATATATATGCGTATGTGTGTGTGTGTGTTTTTTTTTTTTTTTTTTTTTTATTGAAGGGAGGATAGTATTACCTAGAGACCCTATTACCATAGATCAGCCAACCTTCGCCATGTTTGTGCCACTGTTGTCATTAGCCTCTCTGACACCCATTCTCACACCCATACGTTTTTGAAGTGTGGGCACCAGAGTTTGTGGGGTGGATTCTCACCTGATAAAACGCTTAAACCATAACAAACCAAGCAACATATTAAGGGGCAAGTGGCTGTTTTTTTGGTCTATTAATTCATGTATTCATTATATTGTTTTAGTTTCCTCGCTAGACCTCCATCAAGCTTAGAAAACACCCCCTAGACCCTCCTTAGATAAATTTTAAAAAATTTCGGTAGAAAAATGTCCTGGCCGAATGCCGGTTAATCTTAAAATTACACACCTAAAAGGCACGATAGATCTTAAAATTGACAAAGAAAGGTATTAAAATCGCCAAACTAATGGGCCGAACGTCATAAAATCTGAAAACTAATGGGGTTAAGCATGAGGAAGAAAAGTCCACGAATACTTACGAATGGGCTAGATACTTTGGCATCCGAGTGTACCAAAGTGCGTGTAAAAGCCGAGAAAGGAGTGGATAGAACAAAATAAAACTTACATTATAAGAAATGATGAGATAAAATTGTAAAGGAGAATACGTGAAGGTTATATGCATATTTCTAGTGAACTATTTAGAGGGTATATAATTTTGTGATGTAGCTTAATTGCCTTGCAACATTTATTGGACGTACTGTACAGTCACGGTAATTAATTCTGATACATTTTGAAGCCTCGAACTGATTAAACGAACCTCCGAAGTGAAATTGCTTCATAAAGATTCGTCAACTTCAGCTATTTATAATTATGGAATTACTGTACTGTATATCTGCAACTAACATATTAATATATTTATTTTATACATCTACATAATTATATAATATTTATTAAAAGGCAAGTTCCATCCAAAAAAGCAACCCAATTAGTTATAAATAAGTTGCTTAGGACACATTTTTCTAATGTTTTGGCTATCATTAGTTGATTTTATGCAGTTTGGAAGGACGTTTTTAAATAGACAGAACACGAACTATCATAATAACACTGTTAACTCTCATAGACTCTTAATAAGGCCAAGAGAAAATTAAGAAATCCGTCCTCAAAAACTTGAAGGGTTACTGAATATTTGTTCCTTCTTGTTTCTTGTATGGATTGCTGTTGCTCTCCCACTCCCTTGCATCTTCCTTAGCTTTCGGGATTGGCTACTGGCTGACTGATACTTAGGATCTCATACAGGTTTATAAATGGAAGTTTGAATTGCGTGTACTGTACATAATTTTCTATCTATCTATCTATCTATTGCCTGACGCCGTGATCCCCGAAGGGGTGGCCACGAACGAACCGCTCCCATGCACCTCTGTCCCCAGTCAGTTGACGCCCCTCCCCCCAACCAGCACCTACATAATTTTAATATTTATTATTATTTTATTATTATTGTTATTATTGTTTTGAATTATTGTTAGTAGTAGTACTAGTGAATAATAATTACATAGGATTGCAAAAGAAAACTAGTGGCAATTACTGTGGGTTTCAGAGGCCGTGTTGCATCGTTTTTCAGGAATAACTTATTAACAAACGGTGGATCAGTATGATATTTTGCCAGAGCTTGTTTCACACTGTCCCCTATTTTTCGTCAATACCTGTATAGTGCATTACCAAAAGTGGAGAATTAAGCCACTTGTCCCTTATTCATGAGGTTAAAGTCACACCTGAATGGCTAGGAAACTGACAAGGCTACCGTGACGAACCTGTGAAAACCACCAAACCATGATTGTTCTTTCATCATACACGGTCGTTATCACCCACCACCCAACCCTACTATCGCCTTTACATTCCGGTTATATGTCACTATCAAATAATAATATACAAAAATAATTGTATTTGTTTTATATTTATATTTGATAGTGACCGGATAACAAGATAGGGTTAAGGTGTGTGACTTCGGTATACTTCTGATATAAATCTTACACTACCTTGCCATTAAATGAAATAGTCACCCCTAACCTCTATAACTCAAGAGTTATAGAGAGTAATCGAGCTCATATTTATATCCTTTGGGAAGAGTCAGCCAGGTAATAGATGTCGAAATTTAAAGCCGCCCATTTTCTCTAGCCCTTTTTGAGTTACAGAGGTTAAGGTTTAAGATTTTAGAACTAATTATTAAGACCATAGGCATCGGTTTTTTCTTCATATTGTTGTTATATTCCCCCGTATTGTAATAACTGCATAAATAGCATGTGTCTTGACCTTTAGAAGATCCGATGATGCATTTATTTTTTGTTTTCTGGCTATTATGAGAATATAATTAGGAAGGGTATATTGAAGTCAGAGGGTTAATTGAGATGATCTTTACCCTTATAATTCCCATAAATAGTTCCTAAATTGGGTAAAATCTTCAAAATGCGTCATAATCTTCAAAGGGTTAATGTCTGAACCTAAATCACACACTTTTTTAGCCTTTTCAGTGTTAGGACGTACGGTATTTTTTAATTTTATTATAGCTACCAGTTAACGATTTTACTCAGTTTTGAAAGGTTCTGGCAATGAAAGGGGTATAAACTACTTTCATTTATTTAAGCTACCAGTTAACGATTTTACTCAGGTTTGAAAGGTTATGGCAATCAAAGGGGTATTAACTATCTCGATTAACTCCTTGACTTCCAAAATTCCTTCCTAAGCTGTATAATATCATCCAAATATCGCTAGAAAAGGGAAGAAATACGTTGTCAAATAATGAAGAGGTTTTAAGTTACCCTATTGTTCTATGCACCTGGAGCCTAATGTCTTTTTATTGATGCAGCTGATTGGTTGGAGGGCTGAAATATTTGAGGTTAATACGGTATCTTCTTACTCATTTTCACAGCCTTTAACTACACCTAATATTATCTATCATGTGTTGCTAATAAATTATATTTGAACCCCTGAGACACAAAAGTAACTCCCTGTAACACTATTAATGTATAGATCATGAAGTGAACACCTATAGATTTTAAAAAGTTAATAGACATACCGGTACTCGTGATTGAATCACAAGATTGGCTGCGGCAATCAGCCAAGCACAACACAGATCAGTGGGATGAACTTATAATTAAAACTAAAATGTAAAACTTGCAAACTAAACAAACCAAAATTGGGACAAGGACAATATAAAGTCAAATTAAATTATCAAAATCGCTATGTGGAAACATGGATGAACTTATAATACAAGCTTCACACTTCTATACAAAATATTAATGCAAGGCTAACAGTAGATGTTCTTCAGATTCCTTAAGCAGTTGGGGAGCACGTACTTCGTTTATCCAGCAGCTTCTCATAACCGCTTTGAGCATTGTCTGGGGTAAGTTTGGGTGATGTACGGTACCTGGTACCGGTACCTGTTTTAGTTGTTCAAGCTTGGGTGAGCGGGGCTTTGGGTTTGTGGTACTTTAGCTTCTGTGTTTGAGTCTATCTTCTTGTCATGTTCTGCTGAAGGGCTATTTTGATTTTGTTTGGTATATTTTTGTAGATATAGCCGGAGTCACACGAGCCCTTTTTCGAGCAATTTTTACGGGCAATTATGGTCTGGAAGCTGAAACAATTACACTTTATCATAATTCAGCCGCCTAACATAATCTACCTTCAGTTAAGATGCCGATACCAGTGCGAAAAAGTCCCGAAATAATACGAGGAAAAACTTGCTCATGGAAAATTGACGGAAAAAGCGCTCGTGTGACAGCGGCTTATGTGTTTTGTCGTCTTGATTCTCGTGTTTTATTGTACGGCTTTATTGTTTTTGTATAGCTTAGTTTTGTAGCTTTTGGTATGATTTTGTCCCTTGTCTTGCTGAAGGGTTCAGTTATAGATTTAAGCCACTGTCACACGAGCGCTTTTTCCGTCAATTTTCCATGAACAAGTTTTTTCTCGTATTATTTCTGAACTTGTTCGCACTGTTATCGGCAACTAGACTGAAGGTTGATTATGTTAGGAGGCTGAATTCTGATAGTGTATTTTTTAAAGCTTCCAGCCATAATTGCCCGTAAAAATTGCTCGAAAAAGGGCTCGTGTGACTCAGGCTTTAGGCTATGGATCCCACAGAATTCCTCATAGGCTGCATGGGGTACTTATATTCTATCCATTATAATTAGGTAACAAATCTTGACCACTAACCTCTATAACTAAAAAAACGACTAGAATAATCCAGCTAATATTTCTAACATTTGGGAAGAGTCAGCCAGGGAATAGGTGTGGAGATTTACAACCCATTTGGTCAAGCCGTTTTTTGAGTTAGAGGTTAGAAGTCACGATTTCTGGCCTACTTAAAATGAATGGACTATTAGGGAGAGGAGAGAGTAACGCATAGAACTGAAATAAGAAAATGGTTTGGGAGTAGCAATGTGCCGTGATGAGGGGTTTGCTAATAATGTTTAAGGGGAGATGGGCCGTTATTCTAGGCCCCCTTCTCTCATGTTTAGCTCTTGGTTTTCAAATTTTAAGATGTTTGCCCCATTAGTTTGTCGATTGTAAGACCTTTCGCCCCATTTATTTGTCAACATTAAGACCTTTCGTGCCATTTTTTTTCCTGGTGAGCGATAACGAGCCTGTAATTTAAGAGTAATCGGCCTTCGACCTGGACATTTTTCTACCGAGAAATGTACAATTTTTTTTTTTTTTTTTTTTTTTTAATAACAGCTTGATGGAGGTCTAGGGAGGAAAATAAAAAACAATAATAATATAAAACAATAAGCATTATAAATACGCCCATCTTCCCTTAAACCATTTTTTGTTTACTCTTAGAGTGGTACCGGTAGGCCTATTCTTCAACCATTGTTTCCCTTCGCAACGCCGTTAATTAACCCTCTCCGACATGACGCAATTTTGAGCCTATTGGAGATACTTTAAAGCCTTTGTTACCATCAGGGGTATTTATAAACCTTTAGTTTAGTTACTTCAACCTCTGCAGTTGTCTTTGAGCTAGCTGTGGGCAGAAAACTAATTTTGGAGAGTTAATTATATGAGTTACTCAGTTACTTGTTCGTCAAGGGGAATCCACGCAATGCGAGCTAAGCTCATTATTATCGCGCCTCCTTAACTGGGAATGTATTGCGTGAAATGCATGTTAAGTGTTTTATGTACTGTTGGAATGGCTGTGGATGTGTGTGTAGTCTGTATTTTAGCCAATTGGCGACATTGGAAACTAAGGCTTAGGGTGGATCTGTATGGTACCATTCTCACTATAGACGGTACCGTCTCGCCCGAAGGCTTAGGTAGCCATCAGCTTAGGTGAACCATATGATGCCCATCTCGCCTTGTACCATTTTTGCCAACCCCAGATGGGACGTCACAACGTCGTCCACTTATTCCAGGTACCTATTTACAGCTAGGTGAACTGAGGCTAACACATGAAAGGAGACAAACCCAATTTGTCTCCGCCCGGCCGGGGATTGAACCCCCGACCCCTCGTGTGTGAGACGAGAGCTCTACCTACTAGGCTACGGGCTGCGGGTGGAGTGAGAGAACTCTATTTCTTATTGCTAATCTGGCAACCTCTGCGTCATATGAGTCTGAAGGGGTTAATGTACGAAATAACTTAAAAAGTTACGTTACCTTTAGAAATGGGAATGTTTATCCTTTTACTTTCTGTAAACAACACTCATTCCCACATTAGTCGTACGGTATCAAGGGATGTCAAGGAAAATAATTTGTCAAGAATACAAGCGTTTGGCACCATATCTTTCATTCCCCGCGATATTTGCGTCTGTGGCGGCTGAATTTGTTTAATGAATGCACAACACATTACTGAGTATGTGAAGGGTATTTAAAATTATAATAATATGCCCATTTAAACAGGCAGGTAATTTGTATTTGTGGATTTATTTATATATTTTATTTATTGTTTAGTTGCCTCCCTAGGCCTTCATCTAGCTAAAAAATGCATAAAGATCCGCCTAACTTAATTAATCCTTTTAGCTACCCCATATTCTTCTGAAGCTTCATAAAATTGTCTAAACGTAACTGAAATCCAATAAGAAATACGTCGTCATCGGTATAGAAGGGGTTAAGGTAAGGAGCAGGTACCGGTAGTTGCTTTTTCTCCCTCATGTTTAATACATTAGCTTTGATATTTTAAGACATTTGTTACATTAGTTTGGCGATTTTAAGACCTTTCGCCCAATTTCTTTGTCAATATAAAAACCATGTCATGCCATTTAGGTGTCGATCTTTTCCTAGCGAGCGAAAGCGAGCCTGTAATTCTAGGAGAAACCAGCCTTTGCCTGTGACATTTTTCTACTGAAAATTTACAAATTTATCTTAAAGGGGGGGTCTAGGGGGGTTTATTTAAGATTGATGGAGGTCTAGCGAGGAAACTATAGAATAAATAAATAGACCAAAAAATTACCTTCACCCCATTTCAATGTTCAGCACCGCTAATATGGCTACTCTCATTTTACTGACCAACCGGGTGAACAAGCTTAAATCTGTTCTATCCTAAATGACCTGGGGCAGTTAGTCCAGCACCCTACTCGTATCCCGGACCGCCTTAGTGATCGGGCTAACATCATTGACTTATTTCTAACCTTTGATTTTGTTTGCGTACACTGTAAATCTTTTCTCTCCATTGGGCTCCTCCGATCATAACCTCATCTCTGTTACCTGTCCTATCTCCCCAGTAGGCGGCGCTTGTGGCACTTTGGCACTGCTGACTGGGAGGCTGGTACAGTACTTCTTTGATTTCCCATAGACTGGTTTTTTACTTCCGTGGCCGGGAACCCTCGGAGTGTGCTGAACGCATTACCGAGGTAAATATCTTGGGCATGGAGAATTATACCGATATTCCTTTATTCCCTCTCTCTTAGTCTAATGCAAAATAATTCTTAGTTTACTCACGCTTTTTCTACTGGTGCTGCATCCCTAAATCTCCAGATATTCAGTGGGAAAATACTATATTGTCTAGAGAAGCAGGTGGTTCGTGTGTGAAAGTTTGCCGTGCGTAAAACTAGTAGGCCCTACATTTAGATAAACTTGCTTGGGGCAAGTAAGAATAATCTCAAGATATATATCAAAATTCACTAGCCCTGGGCAAATATATCTGAAACTCTACTTTGCCAGCCTAATCTGGATACTTCTAAAGCTATGATAACTATTATAGCCGGTGTGTGTGTGTGTGTGTGTGTTAGGGGGGGGGGGGGGGGGATTTTTTACCTGGGGAATATACACTTGATCTCTGTGATGTAGAAAACTATTTCGAGCTGATTGGCTGATGGTAAACTAATATATTTCATGTGTTTATTTTTATGACTGAAAGATGTCATTCGGACACAGTACCATCAGCCAATCAGCTCGAATTAGAGTTCTAGTTTAAAACTACCAAGAACGAACTCGCCAGGTAAAATCAAATTGCCTATAAGCATTATTTTCCAAATTCCTATCTTTTTCCGGATCATGTCCTCGACCCGTATTCCCAGTACCACCCCCTCACATTATGCTGCCTATTAGAGTCCCTCTGTGGGTCCCCAACGTAACCGTAGATTAACTGTAGATTAGGAAGGTAGCTGTGCTGTCTTAGTTTGATTCAGTGTTTTTGTTTTCCAGGCTTAACCCTTACTGCACGATGGTGTCAGTTGTGTGTTATGTTGGCTATATGGGTGATTTTATTCAGGTTAGGAAAGGCTCGAAGAATCGGAGGTAAAAGTTATATTTATTAACCCTTTGGCTTCCAGATTAAATTGTGTAAAATCGTTTAACAATAGCCAGAATAATACGAAACAGATTGTGGTCGGTAAATGTGTACCGTAGTGTTGCAGGTGATGAGGTAAGTCCAGGTTGATGTGAGTTATGTCTTACTCAGGTTCATCAAGATGGTGGGGTCTTGTTATTTTGTCTTCCCCACTGCTGCACACAGTCGCTTCGAGCACTCCCTTGGGTAATGTAGCCGTTCTAGTACTCCATCTATAATTGTATTCTAGCATTTTTTTACGATTTTATTAAGCTTAGGAAGGATGTCAACCAATTAGAAGGCTACAGACTATCAATTAATCCTTTTAGCTACCATATATCCTTCCTAAGCTTCATAAAATCACCTAAATGTAGCTGATATCAAATAAAAAAAAAAAATCACCGGTACTGAACAGGTTCATATAATGCTTTGCTGAATACACCTATATTTGGCTTTATTATAGTATCTTTATGAATATTTAATTTGATCAGCCAATGTTTCTCATTCTTACAGTAGTCTTTTAATGCTAAACAAATAAAAAGAGAAGCCCTTCCAATGTTGAATATATATTACTCATAGAGTATTTAGTCAAGAGAAAATGTCAATAATACAATAATAGAAAATATTGTAGGCCTACTGCAGGATTTTTTCTAAGTATTTACCTCTTTAACTTAGAGAGGCCTCTCCTTATTTGAATATATTATATATAGATCGTAACTTAACCACATTAGTATAAATATGCGTTTGATTATATTGTGTAACAAAAAATCTTTATTTCCGCTTAACCCCTTCAATACGATGACATTTCTACCTACAATTCTGGCTAACTTTAGACGATTGTATGCAGATTAAGAAGGACCTATGCTATTCAGAGGGTTTATTGAGATCGCATGTACCCCATTGAGTCCTAGAGGTAGATTATAAGCTAAAGAAAATCGTCCAATGGTAACCAGAATATGATAATTACGCCATCGTACTGAAGGGGTTAAACATGAGAAATTACCTGGCATAGTTTTTTTTCCAGTACATGTAGCCTACACCTTTCATTATATTCATCAGACAAATTTACTTCACTATTTAATATAGCCTATGCAGTATATATCTTAATGTGTCTGATCCTTTTGCTGTGTTCACTTTTTTTCTCCATTATCCAACAAATTTAAAATCATGCTTTACCCTCATGCTTTACCACTTTAGGGATTCCTGGATTGGCTACTGAATCACTATTCGTAAGCAAAATATTTATCATTAATATTAATTAAATCAAATTTTAATGAAAGGCTTAAATTAGAGTTAAACTACATTTTTTTACTCAATTCCATTTATAGGCCGATATAGCAATTGAGAAGAAGTTCCCCGATATAATTTTGAGTCCCTTAAATTTAACATCGATCACACACACGTATGACATTCAGAAATTCAAACTAATTTCTTGGACAAGCCAACCAACCTTTGACGTTAGACATTTCCGTAGGCGATAACATAAAAAAAAAAAAATCTAGCAGTGTGGACCTGACTATATTGTTAATTTATTTAAATAGTCGACTTTAAAAGGTAATAATAAACAAAAATTACTGAATTAGTTGCTGATGAAATAGTACAGGGAAAAAACAGTGGTGTATATCCGCCTTTTGTTGTATTATATGATAGACTATGATCTCAGCGTGTGTCACTTGGCTGGACAACTAGTGAGAGCCCTGCGAGACAGACAACCTCACCTGGCCATCACCAACACTGATGTGCTCTGTGTTATGCTGGCGGGCCTCTGCCATGACCTCGGACACGGACCCTTCAGCCATATGTGGGAGGAGTTTGTCAGGAAAGCACGGCCTAACTCTGACTGGAAGGTGAGAACATTATTGTGTTTAGTGTGTGTATGTGTTTTACCCTGGCGAAATTAATGGTTTGTTTAATTGTGGATGTGTGACACTTTCTGTCTCTAGATCCTCAGTTCCTTACTGACCTCTGTTTTGGTTGGGTCCTCGATCCATGGCTCCCTTTCTTATTTAGGTAAGTTTTTGCGTCGGTTTAGATATACTGTAGCTAGATATTTGTTTGGAAATTATTTTCAGATTAGTGACTACCTTGGTTACATGTTTATATTTGATGAAATTGTTGTTGCTGTTGTTATTGTTCCCCAGGGCGTCTGACCGAAGAGCCCCAAAGTCCCGAGCAAGGCCAAGGCCATAACTGAGCGCTCCCACAGAACCCTCAATGCTTACCACTAAGAACGCCCAGGTGACCGAATCCGCTCCCAGGCGAGGAGCTGAGGAGGGTGCGGAAACACCCGGGACACCGAAGCCCAACCCAAGGCTCTGTGCCCCTTAACAATTATGAAGGGAAAGTTGAGGGGCAAAGGAAAAATGTGACACTTTGGCTCCCAGTCTAGTAGGGAGGTCAATTCACGGATGAGATCTATAAAATATATTTGTAAAAGGAACAGTCAGAGTAAGCTATGGGTATGGCCGATATCGCTCAGCTCTCCTTCTGAAAGACCAGCCCATCACCACATAACTAGAACCCAATCCTCTCAGTATCAGCTAGGAAAGGCCCTAGAAATCTGCCTTTGGCAGTTTTGGTAGTTTAATTATTATGGTCTCTCCACTAACCAACTTTACTTCCTAAACTCTATTAATGAAATTAACAAACACATGTGGCAGTCCGGGGATTCGAACTCAGGACGCTCACACCGAAAATCAACACACTTATGCATTGCACCATGAAGACAGTTGTAAGATGTAACTCTATATATAGTTTGTGAATGCTCTGTACATTATAATAGGCCTACTTAGCTTTCCTCAATTATAGTCGTAATATGGCGCTAAGAAAAATAATAATTGATTAATAGCAGTAGATATTCAAATTAAAATGTAAAACTTGCAAACTAAACAAACCAAAATTGGGACAAGGACAATACAAAGTCAAATCAAATTATCAAAATCGCTATGTGGAAACAACGCTTACTAAAATGAAAATTATTAAATAAAAGAACACAATTAGCTCAATAATTCGATTCGATGTGTTTTTGTGTACTTTGAATTATTATAAAATCGAAATTCAACTGAGGAGATTAGAAATGTAGTTTGATTAAAATATATTATCAACATTAATATTCTTGTTATTTCATAGAATCATGATTATTAACATAAAATATTTTATAAATGCTTAAAATTTTATAGCCTATCCATTTTTTTTTAGTTGTACTTTATTCTAGGATCTTTGGTAATCCCGATGATGACTACATGAAGTTGCCGAAATTTCGAAAAATAAAGATGATGGGTCCAATCTTTCTTTCCCTCATATTCCTCCTTTTATGGAAAATACGGTGCCTTAGGTCACCTACTGATATTTTACACCCACACCCACAGTGGCCGAGCACACTAAGTCACCATACTCTAGTCGCTTGACTCGAGTAGCGCGGGTTCGATCCCAGCTACCTGCCGGTGAGGTTTCTGTCAAAAACTTTCCGGCTGTGGAGGTTAGGTGTGGATGCGCCACCTCTGGGTTCCACCTGGTTCCCTGCCCAAATCCTACCCCTTCTGGGGTATGTAGGCAGCCAGAGTCGAATCTGTTGACTACTTAGGATAAGTTAGGTTAAGGAATTGTGTATTTTCAGCCTCATTGGCTGCCGGCTCGAAATAAAATTATTATTATTATTATTATAATATATATATATATACTGTATATACAGTATATATATATATATATACTGTATATATATATATGTGTGTGTATGTATGTAGCCTATGTACAGTATATACCATGAACTTTATATGATATCCATTGAAGGTCAAATAACAACCAAATTTTGAAAAAAGGATAATTTTATGTTCAATTCGACATAAAGTAACTTAATATGTTATTCCTCTCCAGTTCGAGTGCAAATATATGTACAGTTGCCCTGTTTTTATTATTTTATTTAGTATAATAATCTTCATTATTTTGTCCGCAGCATGAAGAAGCATCGGTGAAAATGTTTGACCATCTATTGAAGGAGAACCCACATCTCGCTCAGGAAATTAAGAACAATAACTTAAATGACCAGGATCTCACATTCATCCGTGAGTTAATAGGGGGAGCTAAGAGAGACGGTGAAGGGTGGCCATTTGAAGGAAGACCGAGGCAAAAGGCTTTCCTGTATGAGGTAAGACATTTCTTATTTATAGAATACTAGCAGATTTCAAAGACGAGTTAAGGGGGGGGATGGTTAATTTTGTTGTCAATTTTTCATATACAGGTATTCATTATTTTTCTAGTTTCCTCCCTAGACCTCCATAAAACTTAAAAAACATCCATTAGATCCCCCTTGTAGATTGATTTGTACATTTTTGGTAGAAAAATATCTTTGCTGAAAGCTGGTTCTTCCAAAATTACAGGCTCACTATATCGTTCGCCAGGATAAAATTGACACCTAAATAGCACAAAAGGTCTAAATATTGAAAAAAAATGGGGCGAAAGGTCTTAAAATTGACAAACTAATGGTGCAAATACCTTAAAATCTGTAAACTAATGGGGCTAAACATGAGGGAGAAGGGGGTCTAGAAAAACATCCCAGCTTCCCTTAATAGGGGGAGCTAAGAAAAGTGGTGAAGATTGAGTGGCCATTTGAAGGAAGGGCATAACAGAAGGCTTTTTCTTAACCCCTTGAGGATTATGATTAACTTTGACAGTAAATTTGGGCTATTAATAGACTATTTTATTCAGTTTAGGGATAACTTGTAAGAGCTAAATAGTCAAGATGGTCATTATCCTTTTGATTCATAAAGATCCTTCCAAAAAAAATTCAAATAACCAGAATAAAGTGTAAAATTGCGTGTTAGCCAGAATAAAAAAATATGAAAGGCCACATTGTAGTGAAGTGGTTAAGGGGGGATGGTTCACTTTTTAGTTTTTTTTTTTTCATTTATTTATTATTATATCTAGGAGGAACGATAAGAAAGAATGGAGGTATGGAAATAGAGGTAAAACAGAGAGTATGTGAAGGAAGGAAAGTTTTCGGAGCAATGGGAAGTACAGTAAAAGTCTGTTAATCCGACGACCGATGATTCGAATCTCCCAATAGTCCGAATTTTTCAATTTGAGGCCAAATCCGAATTCACCCGATGGTCCGAATTTCAAGAAGTCCCAAAGTCCCAAAGTCCCCTTTTTGAGGCATTAGTCCACTCAAATGGCACATAATGGAGCACACATATCATATGTTCATGAATTCACTTTAAAAGTTTACCATTGTCATTGTAGCCTATTACCTACTTCAAAACATTCAGATTAATGGTGAAAGGAAGCTACAGTACTGATATAAACGTAAACACCTTCTTCTTCTTCTTCTTCCACATCGTCTGCTAGAGAGTTTGTTTTGCTCTTGAACGCATCCTTGGGACGCTCCGATGCGCTACTGGCTTGCACCGCATTTTCTGCAAGCGCATTCAGTCTTGAGCTTGAAAACGCACCTTTGGACGTTCCGATACGCTACTATTTATAGTTCAGTGATCGGAGCGTCCCAAGGGTGCTTTCAAGACAACAAGACAAGGGTGCTTTCAATACAATATAATATAACCGAGCACGTCACAAAAGGAAAATTACAAGAACCTCTCAGGGAAGTGCCGTTGTTAAGGCATTACTTCCCGAACCACATCTGATCTGATCTTCAAGAGCAAGACAAACTCGCTAGTAGACGGAAGAAGAAGAAGACGACGATGCGGACATATGGTGTTTACGTTTATATCAGCAGATTTCTTTGACCATTAATCTGAATGTTTTGAAGTAGGTAATAGGCTACAATGACAATGGTAAACTTTTGAAGTGATTTCATGAACATATGATATGTGTGTGTGCACCATTGTGTCATTTGGGTGGCCTAATGCCTCAATGTTTTCGTCATACACAGGTTCATAGGGGTAAAGTCCGATAATCCGAAAAATCCACTAATCCGAACGAGGGCCGGTCCGCTGCCCTTCGGATTAACGGAAGTTTACTGTATGTGAAAGATGAGAAATCTCGGAATGAAAGCTAAAAGTGCAATGTATCGAGGGATAGTTTTACCAACAGTGATGTATGGGGCTGAAACATGGGCTTTAAAGGCAAAGAAGAGAAGAAAGATGGATGTGATGGAGATGAGCTGCTTGAGGAGTATGTGTAGAATAATTCGTAGAGAGAGATTGAGGAATGAAGAGATACGTAGGAGAGTGGGGCAGCAGGAACCTTTGTCGGTCAGAGTGGACAAAAGGATGCTGTGCTGGTATGGACATGTTGAGTGAATGGAAGATGAAAGGTTTCCAAAGAGAATATGCGAGTCAGATAAAAGGGGAGGTAGAGGGGCAGGAAGACCTCCGTTGAGATGGAGAGATTGTGAGTACAAGCATTGGGAGATAGAGGAATGACTTGATCAGGCAAGAGAAGTGGTAATAAATAGGAATGAATGGAGAATGCTTGTGAATAGATTAGTGAAAACGCGGTTGTTTGAGATATGGGGTCGGGTGCTACTTTGACCAGATAAGTCAGTCATTCGCCTGGCCCATGGAGCCGGTATATATGAAGAGTCATGCCTGGATGTGTGGTGGACGGGCACTGTGGTGTACTCCACTGCATGTCTGCCTGCTGAGAACGGAACTTCTCCTGGGCGACCTAGAAGTGTGTGAATTTGTATTTTTATGTTGTTGTTGTTCCCTAAGCTGCCTGGCCGAACAGCCCCGAGTCCCTGAGAAAGGCCATGGCCACGATCGGGCTTTCCCACAGAGCTCTCATTGAGTGTAGATTGTGTTGTTGGTGTAAGTGGTTGTGTGAAATGCAGTCTTCTATGATGTGTTTAATGGTATGGGGTGCTGTGTTACATCCCGGGCAGGTGTCGACAACGGAGTCATCCAGTCTCTTCTGATAGCTCAGGAGAGCTGGATGGTGTCCGCATCTCAGCCTGGCCAGGTGGACTCTGTCCTCGCGAGGAAGGGAGGATTCGGAAGGATGGATTTCGGGAGGTCGTGCATGCAGCTGCGTGTTGTCTGTGAGTGAGTGGATGGATCGGTGAGAGATATGAGTATGGATGTGCTTCTGGAAGTTGGTTCGGGGTGGGCAGGGAGGGAGAGAGGACAATAATTGTGTGTGATACCGTGTGCTGGGTGTTGTTTTGATATTTCTTGGTGTCTGTGGGTGTGTTGCCATGTAGTTTAGTGGGTGGTCTTGGTTCGTGGAGGCTGCTGCCAGGAATTGAGTGCCTCTCATGTCCAGATGGTCTTTGACTTTGAGGATTTTGGTTTCTTGATGTAGGTGATCTGTGGGTGCAGTAGCTGTGCAGCCTGTAATGATCTTCAGGGCTTTGTTTTGAATAGTCTGTAAGGTCTTATGATGTGTTTCAGCTAGGTTAGAAGCCCAGGCTGGGCTTGCGTATTCCATCACTGATCTTATGTATTGTTTATATACTGTGGTGGTAGTTTCTTTGTTGTGTCCAAATTTTGTGTGAGCAAGTGACCTGAGGGCGTTAAGTCTGGGTGTCAGTTTCTTTTTAATGTTTGTGGTGTGCTGTTTGAATGTCATATGAGTATCATATGTTACTCCTAGGATTTTGGGTGTGTGTGTATGTGTTAGGGGTGTGTTGTTTATGGTGAGTTGAGGGATGTATTCGTGTTCTCCTGTCCAACTTGTGAGCAGGGTTGCGGTGGATTTGACTGGGGCTAGATTAAGTCTGTTTGTAGTGCACCAGCCATGTAGTGTGTTGAGATAGGGTTGAAGGAGATCTGTTGCTCTTTTTGGGTCATGGTGTGTGCATGTGAGTGTATGTCATCTGCATAGGAGGCTAAGTTTATTTGGGGCGTATTGGGTGTAGTTATATCGTGCATGTACAGATTGAAGAGTGCGGGCGATAGGACGGATCCTTGTGGGACTCCGTTTGGAAAGTTTCTGATTTTAGAGGACTGACCGGCAAAAGATACGTGTGCACATCTGCCTGCTAGGAAGTTGGCCAGCCACCGTTTTGTGTTGTTGTGCATGTTTGTGTTGTAGATTTTGTTTGTTAGGTTGTGGCGGGGGATGGCATCGAAGGCTTTACTAATGTCGAGTGTGGCTAATAGTGATCTGTGTGGTGGTCTAGCTGAATTGATGCCGTCGAAAGCTCTTTGTGTAAGGTCTGTGAGAATGTGTTGTTTTGTGTTGTGTTGTGTTGTCCCTGTTCGGGCTCTGTCTCGAGTCGGTCACCCCCAGCTATGGGGTATGTGCCTGAGTATATACTGTACATACATTCTGTACAATCGCGCTAATAAGTGATGACTCGATTCCTAGTACCATTTGTTCAGAAAGTGCTATCTGGCAATAATTGAGGTTCTACTATATTAATTTATTACACACCGGGGAGAACTTTATTTAACCCTTTTGTTGCGGATGACTTTCTGGAACGTCCTGGCAATTTCCAGGCTTTAAAAGCCTGTAAAAACCGTAAAAATCGAGTGTCAGTGGGCGGGAGCGTGAGGGGCCCACCTCCGACCCTCAGAGCACCGAGCGGCTCACTGAGGTACACTGTGTCTCGCGCAGGTCTCTTTCTGTGTCTCACAGCAGTGTAGCCAAGCGAGCGTGTGCTACCAAATAGCGGGTTTCCCGCGATTCACTGGCACCACTGCGGGTGAACCAGACCACGTACGGGGCCCGTTCTGGTGTAATTTTGAAGCTATTTTCGTCTAGTTTTCGGCAGAATACACTTCATTTAATGCAGATGCTTGATTTATCATTCAGGAGTGCCTGAATATGCCCTAAATAGCCCAAACATAGCCGCAGCCAATGGGTTAAGGAAAAAATATAAAAAACATGATATACTGTAGAATTATTGTTGCAATATATTTCTCTCATTTATGTGAGAACAAACCAAATAATACGCAAGGTGAGACTAAGCCGAACGAAATAATGTGGAACTCGTAGTATTTCGCTCACTAGGTCCAGGATTAAAATGTGAAAAAATCTCTTAATGCTGTATTACTTTTTAAACCAACAATACTGGGGAGAAAAGTATCTCATAAAATTAAAACCAACATTTAAGAGTAATACTCAAACCATAAGTGTCAATAAATCACGTAAATAAACATATAACAGTATTTTTTTCAACATTTAATTCTCCAAGCGGGACAACTGTCTGCCTGAAAAACAAAGCGGTCTCCAGTATATTTTGTGAGAAAGTTTGAATACTCAGGAACAGCTTCTAATTTGTATAGACAGACGGTGAATTTTCACTTTTAGAATATATAATAACCCATAGGGACTCCTATATAAGAATAGAAGATGGAAAGGCAAGTGTTAAAGGATAAAGGGTGGATATAAAAGCGAAGAGATACCCCCCCCCTACCCCCCTCATATCCTGACAATGACTGACATGGTTGCTGAATATCCTCCGGGCCTGGGAGTGCAACATGCTAGATAGCGGAAGTAAATTAATTACTCATTATTCTATAAAGAAATTTAAAACAAACATTACTTATATATATTCAAACTACAACATAAATTTAATTTAGAGGGCATAAATAGGTAAATTTTGTCAGTAGACCAATTATTGGGAATATCCAAAGACCTATAGTTTATAATTATATTTTGGTTTGTTTAGTTTGCAAGTTTTACATTTTAATTAGGAAACGGCCGGGCTCCTAGTGGTAGTGAAGAGTTGCCAGATTTGGGGACTTTGGTCCGAGAATTAAAATAATTGGGCCTGAACATATAGATAGATAGATAGATAGATAGAGTCATCACTTTTTAGCGTGATTGTACATACATATTATGGAATGGCCTTTTCTCTTTCTTTTAATGTACAGTACCGGCATTATTATGTTCTCTCCACCAACCAACTTTACTTCTAAACTCGATTAATGAAATTAACAAACACATGTGGCAGTCCGGGGATTCGAACCCAGGACGCTCACACCGAAAATCAACACACTTATGCATTGTGCCACGAAGACCGTTGTAGTTGTCATTCCCTAGGCTGCCTGGCCGAACAGCCCTGAGTCCCTAAGGACGGCTGTTGCCGAGACCGGGCATTCCCACAGGGCTCTCAAGGAGTGTAGATTATGTTGTTGGCGTATGTGATTGTTTGGAATGCAGTCTTGTATGGTGTCCTGTTTTACATCCTGGACAGGCGTCGCCGACAAAGTCATCCAGTCTCTTCTGATTGCTCAGAAGAGCTGGATGGTGCCCACATCTCAGTCTGGCCAGGTGGACTCTATCTTTGCGAGGAAGGGAGGACTCAGAAGGATGAATTTCAGGAGGTCGTGCATGCAGATGCGTGTTGTCTATGAGTGACTGGATGGAACGGTGAGTGATATTAGTATGGATGTGCTACTGGAAGCTGGTTTGGGGTGGGCAAAGAGGGAGAGATGACCGTATTTGTTGTGATATTGTGTGCTGGGTGTTGTTTTGATGTTCCTTGGTATCTGTGGGGGTTCTACCATGTAGTGTAGTGGATGGTGTTGGTTTGCGGAGGCTCTCATGTCCAGGTGGTCTTTGACTTTAAGGACTTTGGTTTCTTGATGTAGGTGATCTGTTGGTGTAGTAGCTGTGCAGCCTGTGATGATTTTTAGGACTTTGTTTTGAATAGTCTGTAAGGTCTTGTGATGTGATTCAGCGAGGTTAGAAGCCCAGACGGCTTGCATATTCCATCACTGATCTTATATATTGTTTGTATACTTTGGTAGTAGTTTCTTTGTTGTGTCCAAATGTTGTGTGGGCAAGTGACCTGAGGGCGTTAAGTCTAGGTGTCAGTTTGTTTTTTATGTTTGTGATATATTGTTAGAATGTCATTGAAGTGTCACATGTTACACCTAGGATTTTGTGTGTGTGTGTGTGTTAACCTCTGAAGTGCGCATGGGGGTAATTGGAAACGTCCCCCTGTGCTGACGTATTTGAGGTGTTTCCGTCACTAAAATATTCATTGTGCCATTAATAGCATTAATATTTATCCATATGCGCCTATTATGGGTTGATTATAAAGGTATTAACCTGAAACAACAATAAAACGAGTGAAAACAGCGTTTGGATGGTCAAAATCGGAGATATAGCCCGCGAGTTGTATAATGTATGGGTGAGGCAATCTGCTTTCCCGCCAATTTCCCCCAAGGCCACTGAGACACAGTCGATCGATACTCTCTCTCTCTCTCTCTTGCACTCGCTTGCTATCAGTGATGACCACACCCTCCAATCGGATTTCTAATGTTAGCACGAAAATATACCTCAGAATAAGGGAATAACAGAGAAAATAGGTGATAACTGAAGGAGAGGAGGAAAGTGGGGAAGGAGGGGAGGTAGAGGACTGAGATTTTGCATGGCCCAGGGGCCAAAAAAAAAAAAAAAATAAAAAAAAAAAATATAAAAAAATATTTTTTTTTCGATGTCAAAAGTTGATTTTTATTTTCTCTGACTCTTAAGAGTCTTCCCGCAGTGCGCCGGGGGAACTCTTAAGAGTCTCCCCGCAGCTCCCGGGTTATGGGGGTGTTGTTTATGGTGAGGAGTGGAGCAATTCTGTGTTCGGCTGTTCAGCTTGTGAGGAGGGTTGCTGTTGATTTGGTTGGAGCTAGTTTGAATCTATTTGCAGTGCACCAGTCATGTAGTGTGTTAAGATAGGGTTGAAGGAGATGTGCTACTGTGTCTGAGTCTAGATGTGCACATGTGTCTTCTGCGTAGGAAGCTATATTTATTTGGGGTGCGTGGGTATATCATGCATGATACATGTATATATTGAAGAGTGAGAGCGACAATACGGATCCTTGCGGGACTCAGTTTGTAAAGTTTCTGATGTTCGATGACTGACCGGCAAATGATACATATGAACATCTGCCTGCTAGGTAGTTGGCCAGCCACCTTTTGTATTGTTTAGCATGTTTGTGTTGTAGATTTTGTTTGTTAGGTCGTGTCGGGGGATGGCATCAAAGGCTTTACTATTGCCTAGTGTGGCAAGTAGTGTTCTGTGTGGTGGTCTAGCTGAGTTGATGCCGTCAAAAGCTCTTTGTGTAAGGTCTGTAAGAAGAGTGTTTGTAGAGTCTAGTGGCCTGAAGCCATGTTGAGTTGGAGCTAGGGGTAGATTGTGTGTGGTCGGTTGTAGTACAGAAAGGGTCAATTAGCACTGTACTGTACCTGCATTGTTTCCCTATAAAGGATTCACTTTTATTGTCCCATGGGCCTGCCGGCCTGATACGGTCCGGGGGTCTATGGTAAGTCTTCAATGTATCCCCAGGTGGTTGCCAACAAACGCACCGGTGTTGACGTTGACAAGTGGGACTACATACTACGAGATGGCCACAGTCTAGGCATCAAGGTCAGTACTTTTGTAGATGTTTAGGTGACAATGTTGGTCTTTCTCATTTACTGTACTTTCTTAACACGATCTGGTGGAATGTCTTAGGGGTTATGATATTTTGTATAATTACTGTATTATTGAGGGTTTTGATATTGTTTGTCATTTTTGAGCAATGTATTTTTAGTTTTCCCCCTTGACTAAAAATATCACCTACCCAGACCCCCTTCAAGGTTAAAAAAAAAAAAAAGTATAGACCTTAATCCTATTATTTTATGTAGCTCACTGAAATACTCTTCAGCTCTTTCTGACAAAATTTCTTTTCCAGGTGACATTTCACTACGATCGGCTGATTCAGTTCTCCCGCGTGCTGGAGGTAGAAGGTGAAGGTTTCCAGTTGTGTGTGAGAGACAAAGAGGTCAATAACTTATATGACATGTTCCATGCTCGACGTAATCTCCACCGCACTGCCTACCAGCATCGTGTTGTGAAAATCATTGATTCCATGTATGTATACTGAATAATAGTCTGGTATTTCATTATTTGTAGGCCTTTAGGACACACCTCTCCTAGTCCAATGGTTAACCCTTCCTCCCCGGGCTCGCCTTCTAAATGACAGCACTGAGAGCCCGGAGGATATGGCCGAAAAACGTCGTAATAGGCTAGCCCTACCTTTGTTATTTTACCTGCTAGAGAATTCACACACATCTCAAAACGTAGCTCTGTTTCGTATCTGTAAACTGCCGTTGATTAGGTGAACTGGTTCAGTTGTGATGACGATTTCCGTATAGAGAGATTTGATGCAATGTTAGCAATATCAGACAATAACAGTTGTTCTTGTTCTCCAAAACAATAACAACAAAAGTCTGACTTCTCCTTGTTTTGGAAGGTGCGCGTCGCTCCGACCGGCTTGTTTACATACGGTTCGACGCACAGCTTTCAAACCACGCTTAATAGGCTTTCAAGCTTACAGATTTTAAAATGACACTCGGGCTCCTGCCCATCTGCCGCGGTGTCATTTTAAAATGACAACCGGGCAGGAGGGGTTAAACCTACCCATGGATTATTATTTTTTTTTTTTAAAAGTTTGATAAAACAAATTTAACTGAATTAAACCTTCTGCGCTAAATTAGTAGGCTATTCATGTTTTCAGGTTCAGTAAATAGCCTTTAGAGAGGTGTTGCTTCTCTCTGAGACTGTAGCCTACATGATGCATTAACCTACTGTATAATAGTTACTGCATGACCTGAAATCCCACTGCCATTCACCTTGTTTTTTTATAAATATCTTATATATATATATATATATATATATATATATATATATATATATATATATATATATATATATATATATATATATACAGTATATATTTATTTATTAAAGTTTTATCGGAAAGTTCGTACTATTGGGTAGTCCCAAAAGAGTCGCTATATACATGTACTGTACATAATGAAGAATAAACACAATTTGTTGTTCAACTACTGAATAGTAATGTAGTTGTTGTTCCTCAAACTGTCTGCCCGAGCAATCTAAGACATGCAGGTATTCCAAGGTAAATTAGTAATTAAAATGTAAAACTTGCAAACTAAACAAACCAAAATTGGGACAAGGACAATATAAAGTCAAATTAAATTATCAAAATCGCTATGTGGAAACAACGTTTACTAAAATGAAAATTATTAAATAAAAGAACACAATCCACCACATAGGGTGTACATCACTACATGAGCAAGTTAATCTGTTTCCCAAGCAAACCAATCGCACATATAACAACGCACTATCGTCACGTTAAAGGAAGTAGTCAAGTTTGGGAAGTCCGGGACGTTCTGGCAAATTTTACTAAACTCTGCATGAATAAAGAAACTACATGTTAAATGTCAAAATATTATTTAAAATCAAATTTGCAACATGACAAGACATTAACAATAGTAAAAAATACAAATATTGATAAGATATCTATACTATTACAAAATAATATATAAAATACAGTACAGCACTCGCTAACGATAGTGCTATCGGGTAGGTACCTGTAAGCATAGCATATAAGGTGACCACTTATCCATGATACACTTTTTTTATTATTAGTCACTATTGTACTATTACAAATGGAGACTGATTAAGTCTGTTATATAGACTTTTTAAACTAGTTATACTATTATTTCTTTATTATTCATTTTTACCACAATCCAATATAAATTCATTCTGGTCTTCAAAACTTTACACTATTGAGTTATTCCAATAACTGGATATTGGAATAATGGACTTTCACTGTAAATATGCTATAAACCTTTCTTGAGATTGGTACTTTAGCCCAACAGAATGCTAGGTTGAGATCTTACTGATCATACCACATACTAAATATGTAATATACTGTACTATATATTTAGGAGATGTACTGAACTGTATAAAACACTTGTTCAATGTTGAACTATTAAGATGTAGTTATTTAAAGAAAAGAATATTGTATTAATTGAGAATGTAAGAATATAGTTTTAATTGAGATTGTAAATATTCGAATAATTCTCTATCTTGTGATATTTTGTTTGTTTATAGTAATGCTTTTCATATTTATATTTCAGGTTGATTGATGCTTTCCTATATGCGGACGAACATATCAAGTACCGGGGTTCAAATGGGTAAATATATTTATTAATCTGTGATCAATAGATTACTTAATTTTGTAAAATGTGTGAACCATTTTATAATTTGTGGGAACCTGAAACCCTCTAAAATATTGAAATGTTCTCAACAGGCCCTCTAGATATCTTTAATGCTTTAATGTGTAATGGAAATATTTTAATTTGGTAGGCAAATGCATGAGATGTATTGCTTTTAATTGATATTCAAAAGTATGTAAAACCTTGATGAACTTTTTCAATTACCATTACACAGAAGTGCATTGACACATAGTCACAAATCTATAAACTATGCTGAACAGATAACAAAAAGCATTGTCAATATTGATAAATAACCTACGAAAATTGCCCCAACTAACCTGTACTGTATAATTATACAGTACATATAAGCACCCAATATGTTTTTTAATAACCGTGGTTGTTTAATGTATATATGGATGATGTGGTGAGGGAGGTGAAAATGAGAACTATGGGTAGAGGATTGGTTTTAGTAGGAAAGAATGGTGGAGACTGGGAGTTGAACCAGTTGCTGTTTGCTGATGACACAGCATTGGTGGCGGATTCTGAGGAGAAACTGCAGCGAGTAGTCAAAGAGTTTGGTGTGGTATGTGGGAGGAGGAAGCTGAGGGTGGACGTCAATAAAAAAAAGTGATGGTGTGTAATAGAGGTGCTCGTAGGGTGAATTTAGATGTGCAGATGGATGGGGAAATACTGGAACAAGTAGAGTGTTTAAAATATCTGGGAGGAGTGATCAGCAAGGACACTGGTTTGGAAATGGAGGTAAAACAGAGTATGTGAAGGAAAGAAAGTTTTTGGAGCAATGGGAAGTATGTGGAAGGTGAGAAATCTCTAAATGAAAGCTAAAAGTGCAATGTATCAAGGGATAGGCAACAGTGATGTATGGGGCTGAGCAGGGTGTCAAACGAAAGCCGAGTCCATTCTTTTTAGTCGTTATTATTGTATATGTAAGGATGAAGTCATGGCTTATCGTTCAAATTATGTCTTTGGAAGTGATAAAGTAGCCAAAACAATGCTATTTCATTGTAGTTTTCTTGTATTCCTGTACTTCTCATAATCATTCAAGTCTTCAAACAAAATTGCTCCGGTTTGACACCCTGGGGCTGAGACATGACAAAAGAGAGAAGAAAGCTGGATGTGATGGATATGAGCTGCTTGAGGAGTATATGTGGGGTGACTCTTAGAGACAGATCTAGGAATGAAGAGACACATAGGAGAGTGGGACAGCAGGAACTATTGTCGGCCACAGTGGACAGAAGGATGCTGTGCTGGTATAGTAATGTTGAGCGAATGGGAGATGAAAGGCTTGCAAAGAGAATATACGAGTCAGTTACAAGGGGAGGTAGAGGGTAGGAAGACCTCCATTGAGATGGAGAGATTGTGTAGTACAAGCGTTGGAAGATAGAGAGAAGAGTGTAGAACAGGCAAGAGAAGTGGTAATAAATAGGAATAAATGGAGAATGCTTGTGAATAGATAAGTGATAACGCGGTCGTTGGGGAGAGGGGATTGGGCGCCAGTTGGACTAGATAATAGTCAGTCAGGCGCCTGGCCCGGGGAGCCGGTATATATGATGGGTCATGCCTGGATGTGAGGTGGGCGGGAATTGTGGTGAGCTCCGCTGCGTGTCACAGCATGCAAGATGTCTTTGAAAAAATATTTATTGTTAAAATATCAATAAAGAGTTACATGGATACTATGTTACAGAAATGGTGATGACAGACATTTGTTGCAAATAGCATTTTTGAAATTTCATATCAGTGTCAGTGTGTGTAGGCGACAGTGTGTGGGTGTGTTTATGAAAAATAAATAGGCTATGTATCTTTAGACAAATGCTCAGGAAGTAAATAAAAACTTATTTTTATGTTTAGCCAACTTGTATATGTATCTTAAGTTTTAGCTCATGACACAGCTTCACCTGTATGTGTACAACATAGTTTAAATAACTACATTATGTGCCTTTTTAAGAGTTCACTCTCAAAAGGCTCAGCCAGGAATATTTGATTTATTTTAATTACATTGTACATACTGTGTGTCTGTATTTCTATACGGCTAAATAAAGGATTACATTTGAAATTTGAAGCAGTCTAAGTCATAGGATGAAGGAAAGATTGAGGGCGAGAGTTCCAGAGTTCACTTGTTGAGTAGCAGGAAGACTGAAAAATTCTTGGGTTGGAGTTCTGGACAGAATAGGAGTGGGATTGTGTTGAAAGGCGGGTGCCTCTCACTCGACGTATAGGGTATGCACTGACAGAGATCTTTGAAGACTACTGGGTATTGTTATAGCGATAGTAGAGTGAAAGATATGCAACATTGTAGTATGTAAATAGAGATTGTAGGGAATTAGTAAGAGGTGGTGAGTTGATAAGACTGAATGGGGCAAAAGTTAACCAACCTCGATTTACTATAGGGTCTCTTAAGTTACACCAAAAACACACAAACACACTACAGTATGCATCCTTGACAGAGTGAAGCTGGCTTTAGGCGACGTATGTGAGGACATGATAGCCTACACCCACTTGACAGATGAACTCTTTCACCGGATATTACTGGCGGAAGAGAGTCACCCAGAGCTGGACAAGGCTAAACAGATCCTCAACAATATTCTCACTCGCAAGCTGTATCTTTACGTCGGCCACACTCAACCCACCTTAGACCACCTGGTTAGTGTCACATTTTTCACTCAATTATACAGTTATTTATATCATCCAGTCCATGATTTTATGTAAGCAAGGGAAAATAGTATGATTGAATTAGGAATGAAGTTTGTTTTGCAGTGGTTAGTTCTTATCTTCAGTTAACATATTGATAACAATTGTTCTTGTAACTCAACCACACTATTTATATTTTCATGCATGAAATCTTGGAGTGGACTCTAATTCTTGTTTATCATTTGTGCCTTTCCTATTCAGAATTATTTATTTTAGATATCCAAAATACAGTATACTTGAATTGCATCACACTTCGAGAAAATCTTATGGCTTGTTTCTTATCTTAAAATTTATTTATTGCTCTCCTATATTGGTTTGGATAGATTAGCATAATCTTCTTCTTAACCCCTTCCGTACCGGTGCTGTCTTTTGTATTTTATTTCAGCTACATTTACACAAATTTATGAAGCTTAGGAAGGATATATAGTAGTTAAAAATACTAATTGCGATAGTCTGTAGTCTTTGGATAGGTAGACTTCCTTCCTAAGCTCAGTAAATTTGTCTAATTGTTGCCAGAATATAATAGAAAGGACGTCACCAGTACAGAAGGGGTTAATGAATGAAAAACATTTAATATTATTTAGGGCTTCAACCTATATTGTAGCCAATGGCCAGCTGTAGGGTAAATTTTTTGGTAAGAGTTAATTGGGTTTACATAGTGTGCATGCACACTGTGGCGTTCTGGCTCAGAGTGTAACCTGGCGAAATGTTAAGTGGCAATGGTACAACTATCAGCATATGGAGCCACAGTTGCCAAAACATTAACCTGGGATAATTGTTGTGAGTGAGAAACAGAAATGCATTTAATCACAAGTTTACGTATATTCTAAAGGTGATTTTATGAATTTGTCCATATGCAATACTGTACTGATTTTTGAAGTGGGTAAGATCATTTATATTCAATAATACTATGCATTGATCTGTTAGTGTTTTAATACAGCCAGCTCTCCACAACTTCTGTCCCAGTCTTTGTAAATTTACAGTTTCATACTGTAATCCCACTCATTTGTCTCTGGAGAAGGATAATTTTAATCTGGCTAAATGGGCAATCACAGACTTTTTCGTTAAGATTTTAATGGTAACTTTTTTGGGACATTTTGCACTGGTATTGGAAACTAAGCTGGCAAAGTTATATAAATACAGTAGTTGATCTCATAAGGTGCCACATTCATTTTTGTTTTTATGAAATAAGCTCTTGTGTGGTACCAGTTTAAGGGTTAAAAAAAAAATAACAAAAAAATCTAGAACTCTTGGCCAGCATTGTATTCATCATCATTATCCGCTTCTTCAATTCTTACAGCTGTAATTGTATTTGGGTTAACGCAGTCCTCATCTCTTCGACAAGCACAGAAAACTGTGCACGATATCCGGGCATTAGAGCAGCTGCACCGCGCACTAGAGCAGGGAGTTGCAGTAGCACACCTACATTTGATTAGCTTTTAACACATCAGGTGGAGCTGGAGACACATCTGGTGGTAATGCAACTGGTTCTAGCTTCTGTGTTGCACCATTTATTGACCATCCGTAGTGGACTGTGTTTATGTCTGGAGGGTCACTTTGAAGTTCATTCCTCCATATTGCTGCCTGGAAATGTGCCCTGTGCACATGTTTGGTGAAAGCTTCAGTAGTTGGAGGAAGAGTGGTGATGGGCTGGTCTATCAGAATGAGAGTTGAGCGTTCTCGGCCATACCCATAGCTTACTCTGACTGTTCCTTTTACTTATATATTTTCTAGATCTCAAGTGACGGCATCTTTTCCGTGGATTGACCTCCCTACTGCCAACCCTGGCAGATTGGGAGCCAAAGCGTCACATTTTTCCTTTGCCCCTCAACTTTCCCTTTATAATTGCTGAGGGGCACAGGGCCTTGGGTGGGGCTTTTGTTTCCCGGGCGTTTCCGCACCCTCCTCAGCTCCCCGCCTTTGAGTGGCTTCGGTCACCTGGGCATTATTAGTGGTAAGCTGGGAGGGTTCTGTGGGGGTGCTCGGTTATGGCCTTGGCCTTGCTCGGGACCTTGGGGCTGCTCGGCCAGACAGCCTGAGGAACAGCAACAACAACAACAAGAGTCATCAATTTAGGTGCTGAATTCAGCTTCTGTTTTTTTTAACCAAACCTGGTAGCGAACTGCCGTCATGTCCGATTCTCCAGTTATGCCATAGCATAGGTTATGATAAAATATGTATTTTGCTGGATACGGCTGGTGGCCATTTTGAATTTTGTATATAAAACAATTTCCCCAAAGGTGCCATCATTGCACCCAGTTGATATTCAATAAGTATCACCTAAAGAACAACTTAAAAACAATAAAATGTTTGTTAGCTTCCAAAACAAGGTTTTGTGGAATTCCACTAGACTAGTAGGGTCCATTTTATTTTCCCAATATTTAGTCTTTGTCTATTTTTATTATAATTTATGTTCTTAGTTCATATTGTTTGTAATATCTATCTATCTATTGCCAGATGCCTCAATCCCCATGGGGCTGACCACAAATAAATCACCTCCATGCTCTTCTGTCATCCATCACCCAGTGCCCCTCCTCCCACCCCACACTACTTTCGTATACCTCTCCACTCTCGAGGACAGTGGTCCGGGGGTGCAACCTTAGGAGTGATTGTGTTCCTTGTGATTGTACTTAAGTGTCAGCCAGAGTGATGCAAGGATCCACTTAACTGACCACTTAGGAGTTTTAAGCTACGAGTCAGTTGTAGTTATAGACATCTATATTTATCAGAATTGGCAGGTAGAATATGGTTGTAGTGCATATATAGATATTGAAAATCAAACTTTCTATCCTTCACAAACTCATAATTGTTAAATATCTTCATAATATCGATGTTCATGGTTCCAACTTCCTTAGCCTATAGCCTGAAACTCGCAAGTAGTCAATTGTTACCCTCACAATTGTTTTACACTTCATTCATAACTATTGTTAATACCTCTAATAATATTCCTCATGTTTATATATTTGTTTTGTTGTTGTTGTTCCCCAAGCTGCCTGGCCGAACAGCCCCAAGGCCCCGAGCAATTCCAAGGCCATAACCGAGTGCCCCCACAGAACCCTCCCCGCCGACCACAATAAAGCCTGGGTGACTGAAGCCACTCCATGGCAGGAAGCTGAGGAGGGTGCAGAAACGCCCGGGAAACCAAAGCCCCACCCAGGGCCCTGTGCCCCTCAGCAATTATGAAGAGAAAGTTGAGGGGCAAGGGGAAAATGTGACGCTTTGGCTTCCAATCTTGGTAGATTGGGAGGTCAATCCACGGAAGAGACGCCGTCACTTGAGATCTAGAAAATATATAAGTTAAAGGAACAGTCAGAGTAAGCTATGGGTACGGCAGAGATTGCTCAGCTCTCACTCTGATAGACCAGCCCATCACCACATAACTAGAACCCAATCCTCTCCGCATCAGCTAGGAAAGGCCCTAGAAAGCCGCCTTTGGCGGGGGGATAGCTCCCCTATTTCAACCCCGTTCGGGGTTGGGCACCCGCCTTATTTGTTTTGTTTTTATTAATTATGAACAAATGGCTCATAGAAGCACAAAACGGCTAGAAAAATAAAGAAAAATACAGTATCGTAACTGAAAAAACGGACATTCGCACAGCTTCACACTCTGTTACTCACATATGCAATTTCTTGGAGCTGTTTGTAAAAAGCAACAACCCAATACAAGCTACAGCATTTTCACCATGCACCACTGTTCACGGTTTATTCCTTGTACCTGATAATTAGTTTACTCTATTTCATTCCAGGACCCAGAGCAGTTAATGAAGACCATGGTGAATAATGTTCCCAAAGGAAGCGGTTTAAGTGAAGAAAAACTAGGCATCCAAGTTGTGAGGCTTAGTTACGGCATGGGAGACCAGAATCCTATTGAATTAGTCAAGTTCTTCAGCAAGAGAGAGCCCAATCTGCCAAAGCAAATACGGAAGGAGGAAATTTCTGCGATGCTACCACAAAAGTGAAGTATTCTTGTCCCTTTGTAATGCAGTATTAACGCTTTCAGTACAGGTGACGTCCTTTTTATGTTCTGATTACTGCTGCCCTGACAATTAGAAAGGCTACACATTATCTTAAGTAACGCTTTTAGCTAATGCTGATCCTTCCCATGCTGCTTAAAATGGTCTAAATATAGCTAAATTATAATGAGAATAAAATCACCTGTGCTAGAAAGGTTACCAGTAGGGGTTTGCACTTGGCATAGAGCAGGCGCTAATGTCTGGAATTGGATTCGAAAGACTGGTTTTACTATTTAACAGTACTGTACCTATGCAACTGTTTGCTGCATTTAGTGTACATTATAAGGAATCCTCCGGGGATCCTTTACCTACTCAAGAATTTCAGCAAAGAATATATATATAAGTATAGTTCTATAGTATTCCTAAGCCCTATATGAATATTCAAATATCATAAATTATACATGCATGCATACATACGGTTTATTTAATCAAATCACCACATAAATGCCAATTTCAACACCATCCCAGTCATAATTGTAATCCTCGAACGGTCAATTTCCAAACATATAACCACCTTAAAGATATCAGGTTAGGAACACATAATAGCAGAGAATCCTTTCAAAATTCACAAGCAGGTTGAAGTATTCAGGCTCAGATATGCATACTTGTATTTAAATACTGTACATGTATGTACGTGTAATCCTTGGTCACCCAGAGGTGGCTTTTGGTGTAAAGTCAGTAAAAATAGGTAATTAGCCTTAACTGAACAAGATGCGCAAACATACTTGAGCCGACCAGGCCAAGTGAGATATCTCTATTGGTTTAACTGGTAGAGTGACTGCCTCGTATCCCAAGGGTCCCGGGTTCAACTCCCGCCCAGGGCATATTTTCGGGAGGCTATTTTCGCATCAAACTAAGTTTAGGCGTGTTAGTAAAATTGTCAAGATGGTTGAAAGTAAGATCGGAGCTCCATAACTCCTCTTTCGGGTTTGGTGTAAAAACCTATTCCTACATTGGAGAACTCGGTGGTCTAGTTAAACTAAGCTGAGAAAAAAATAAAGACAAAAATAAATAACAGGTTTGGCACTCTTGGTATTGGAAACAGAGAGGATAGTACCCAAGTACAACACAGCAGTTACATGGAATTCCCCAGCAGCAGCACCTTGCCACCTCTAGAATTGATATGGTTGTTGTTGTTGTTGTTGTTCTCCAAGCTGCCTGGCCGAACAGCCCCGAAGCCCCGAGCAAAGCCAAGGCCACAACCGAGCGCCCCCACAGAACCCTCCCTGTTTACCACAATAAAGCCTGGGTGACCAAAGCCACTCCATGGCGGGGAGCTGAGGAGGGTGCGGAAACGCCAGGGAAACCAAAGCCCCACCCAGGGCCCTGTGCCCCTCAGCAATTATGAAGAGAAAGTTGAGGGGCAAAGGAAAAATGTGACCCTTTCGCTTCCAATCTTGATAGATTGGGAGGTCAATCCACAAAAGAGACGCCGTCACTTGAGATCTAGAGAATATATAAGTAAAAGGAACAGTCAGAGTAAGCTATGGGTATGGCAGAGATCGCTCAGTTCTCACTCTGATAGACCAGCCCAGCACCACATGACTAGAACCCAATCCTCTCAGCATCAGCTAGGAAAGGCCCTAGAAAGCCGCCTTTGGCGAGGGGGTAGCTCCCCTATTTCAACCCCTTTCGGGGTTGGGCACCCGCCTATATGGTATGGTAGTTGGGAGTAGCAACTGCTCCCAAATACAGGACTGTATACTCTTACTACTGTAGTACCAAGTGTATAGAAAAAGCCTGTAGTGGGTAACTGGGTGGTTATCCAGCTTAGTGCACAGGGGCTACTGCACATTATTCAGGTTACCACAGTTTCCCTTCCCATAGGGGATGCCACAAATGCCCACTTAGTATGAGCTTAACATGCTAACCTAGTAACCAATACAACACATTACACTCCAACCTACAGTATACAGTAGTGTAAGTATTGTGGACTATATTGCATTTTTTATATGAAATTAAAATCATTGGAGTGCATACGTAATGTAATACCGGTATGTATTTTCTATTATATTAAATATTGATGATGGTGTTTTAGGAAACCATGGAGAGAGAAGAGACTTGTGTTGATCCTTTATCAAAGTGTGATTAATGTTTCAGGTGTGTGTTGCCAGACTCGATACTGTCGATACATACTGCTACAGCTCAATACCCCAAATATTTTTTTTCAGGGATGTCAAGAAAATTTAAAATAATAATAACTTTTTCATGGAAAATATAGTAACCTTTGCATGTGAATGTCGCCAAGGATAAACCGGTGGAGGAAGTTGCTTGATATAAGCTTGTGATATACCTGTACAGTATTTCCAAAACCCATGAATAGTGTAGGAGGGGTATTGAGTGACAAATTATTTGTTTACAGTGGGGCCGCAGGGGTAGCGAAGGTATTAGACTGAAGAAATTACCGCTATCCGCGAAATCGCTCTCCGCTGGGCCAAACTTTTTCCCTAAATAAATCTAATTAGTCTAAGACTTTTCAAAAGTCCCCCTTTTTTTGTCTCTAAACCACATTTATCAAGTAAAATTGCAATATCAATAAAATAATCTTGTATTAGGCATGCAAGGTGGATATTAAAACTTACTTTATATTAATTTTTAGTGTTGTTTATCGAAGTTGGAAGCGTATGTACCGGTACGCTTCTAGGCCTTTCCCGCATAAAGTATATTCTCTTGCCTGTTTCACTCGTTTCACACCTACTTTTCCTAACCGTTTCTCTCCACCCCCACCACCATCTTCCCCATCGCTGGGACCTGTGCCATGAGTAGAGACCACAAAAAAGTACAGTAAGTGGCATCCTGCGAGGCTACCACAAGTGACGGTCGGAATCCTAGACGATTCGCCACCAGGACGATTTGCTCAATGTTCAATTCGCCCTACTGGCTGGATACGAGATTATTGGAGGTTTTTATATAAATAAATGTTCCAATGATACCTAACGACCTGTCTGATTACCTTTCACAAAGACAACACAAGCTTAACTGAGGTTAGGCCTATTATTTTTCGTGACGCTAATGCAGGGCGTTAGTCTCCTAGCTCTCTCAATTCCATCCTGATTATTTTCCTGCTTTCCCTGCCTTCCTTTTGTCTAGATGGCAAGCCATGTAATAAACTCAGTCTTCGCCATTGGTATACTAAGATAGGTCATACCAGGCGCCAGGGTCAGTGTGACAAGGTAATTAATGAAGATTGGTCAGTGTCAATGCATAAGTGTTAGGGTGACATATGAATAGGCCTATGAATATACTTTATAATAGGATAAGTAAACAAAACTATTATTTCATTGACATTTATAATTATTAGGGGAATAGTCTACACCAAGAGGGACGAAAATTCCTGCCTACACGGGGGCGAATCGTCCTTATGCCGACGTTGGACTTGCGCACTCAAGGTCCCGACGCTGGCAACTCTGCTCCGGCCCGCTATTCTCAGCTATGCGGCTTTTCGCTACCCGCGGTTCCAGGTCGCTATGAGATAGTTTCTATCCTGTCACTATCCGCGACATCGCTATGCTTAATTACGCTATCCGCGTGGCCCTACTATTAAAAATATATCTCGGTATAGACACCGTGTAAGTTTTAAGAAAACGGATAAGCTCTTTGATTTTTTAAAAAGGATTTACTGTACATTAATTTTTTAAATGTAATTGATATAAATTAAGTTTCAATTAGTCACCCCTTAAAATTAAAGAAACCATAATGAGTCGTTTCAAGTTTACACACCTTATTCGTCTTCATTTTATCATTTACTTTTTTTTTCTGTTAACCCTTGTCTAGCGGGGTATTTTGGGCTCATTTGGGCATATTCAGGCCCTCCTGAATGATCAATCAAGTATCTGCATGAAAAGAAACTTATTCAGCAAAAAACTAGGCGCTAAAGCCTTCAAAATGAGACCAGAACGAGCTACGTAGCACTCGTGGTTCTCGTGCAGTGGTGCCACGAACATGGGAGTTTAGCGTATAGCGGTATATTTTTCCCAGCTATGCTCACTACTGGCTACACTGCCGGCCTCTCGAGAACACAGGGAACATGAGTTAATGGGCGGCGTAAGCCCTGGGAGTCGGCTGTCTGGCCCGCTGCGCTCCCGGCCATTTGCACTCTATTTTAACCCTTTAAAAGCCTTAATAATGCTCCTAACTTGCTGCAAATTGGTGCACGACTTAAGTCGAGCGCCGCCAATAAGGGATTAAAGTACCACTTTTCTATGTCACTGGTTATGCTATGATATAGTATAGTATATAACATTCTTATTTAGGCCAGACCTATGAGAGTTCCGTATGGAGCTCAGTGGTCTGGTTAATCTGCTCTACATAACTAACTAACATTCTTATTTGGCTAAATATTTAACAATTAAAATTTTGAAAGGCCATTGCTTGGTGATGGAACTAATAGTGACCTGTCAACAATTTTATTTTATTTTTTTTCAGCTTCCAAGAAACTGTGTTCCGTTTGGTGTGCAAGAGTTTTGAGGAGCAGGACTTCAAGGATGCACAGGAGGCGTTCACTGCTTCCTGTCTAGAACTTCATATGAAGAAACCATCAGTTAGCATTTTAATGATTCTGTTCTGTAAATAAGTATTTCCTGGATTTTTAATTCAACACTTCTAGCCAGGCACGGAATGTTCGAAATGTTCACCTTGACCATTGCATAGTTAGAACATTTGCAACTCTGATACATTTCGCAAGTGGTCTCCAATGAAAACCAAAAAATCTGATTGGAGTAACAAATTCAGTAACTACTAACTTGATTTCACTCAATTTAACGTTAACCTATGCATAATCTGACCCTACCTTAATTGTAAATACTCAAACTTCTACCTATCCAGTCTGTATTTATTTCCTTCGCCCTCGCTGTTTCTACTATCGTAATGTAATAAAGGTGGCCGACTCGAGACAGAGCCCGAACAGAAACAAACATTTAAAGTTCCAATTCTTAGGGTCCGGGACCACTTTCGCGTTCCCTCGCCCTTTACTCTGTCTCTTCTAGTAGGTGAATTTTACAAGGGGAGGAGGATTCCTAGCCCCCCACCCCTAGAAGGAAAAGTAGGACAGTAAAAGAGACAGACAGAAACGGCTAAGTTTGGGTAGAGGATGCCAAACCTCACTCTGGATAGGACCAGCCCTCAGCCTATATAAATAATAGTAAATGTGTTTTAATGCCATAAGCGCCAGTTTTCCACAATGGCGGATTCAAAAGTGCTCTCTATACATAACTAAGTACTGGAAAATTTATAGTTTATTGTATTCACTTATAGTGCAGCCCGTGCTGTTCCTTGTAATATGTGTTGCCTTTCTGTAGGATTTTGCTTACTCTTTGTATGTTCCTAGTGTGGAAATAATTATTTTGTGTTGCTCACAGAATTTAGATAGATGATAAAGATTACTAGACGCCCTGTCTCACGACCTGGCCTTATTTACTGTCTTTTTCTTCTTGTGCCTCAGTTACACAGAGCAACTCTAGCTTGCTTTTTATTATACACACAGTCAGCTTTCGTACATAAAACCAGATATGCTACACACCCTACACTAAGTGAACTAAATCACAATTTCTTCTTATTTTGGCTTGTGGATGCGGGGACTCCTTCACCCGCCACATGGTGCTGTTGTCAGTATCTGTAACAGTGGACCAGTTGTCTCCCTCTTCAGAACACTCCTGTGCCTGGTTTTGCTGCCGGTCAGGGCCCCCGCATAAGTATATATGTACCGTATATACTCAGGCACATACCCCATAGCTGGGGGTGGCCGACTCGCGGAAAGAAAACTAAAATAGTGAAACCGTGCTGGAAGTGCTGTTAAGAAAGGTGAGGTACTGCTCTTGGTCTTCTTCTTTGGTGCTGTCTTAATCCATGTGATGGATATAAAACTGTGGAGTCGGAAGTGGAGGGAATGACTGGGCAAAGTATCCTGGAGGCACTTTCTGTCATGGCCACCCCTCTTGGGTAGCTTCCTGGAGAATCAATTGGTACCAGGCATTAATTCAATCATAGACTTAATTATCCCTTATAGTCTGAATATGTCAGATTTGCTATTTAATTTTTGTTTAGATTATTTGCTTGATGCATTGTTTTGTTCTGTACATAATGCCTATTGCTCTTCATGTGTGCTGTCTGGCATTGGCTGTTCATGAGTTGAAGGCCGCACAAAGTATTCTTCATACACCCTAACACAGAGGCTGTTGTACTGAAGAGGCCTCCAAGAAAACAGGAATGCAATCTACAGGGACCCAGAAGGGACTACTCTGAGACAGCATGACATTCAGGACTTGATGGAATAACGGCGGATCCCCAGATTGGCCGTGGTGATTGCACCTAAACACATACAAAAGTTACAAAAAAAAGATGCAATGGGGTGGTAAATCAGTAGGATTAAGACATTTTGCAGGATAAAGTGGCGAAATTAAGAGAAGATACAAGGACGAGGAAGTCAGCTAGTAGCTCAGAGACAGAGGGAGACTTAGGGCACCAATAGGAAGGTGGGGCCCACTAGAGGAACTCTGAAATAAGTCACAGGTTTGCTGGAACCGGAGTCGATCACCATTGAAGCAGGTTCCCCAATGTGCATCCATAGGTTACTGTTGCTGGAATGTTGCTTTCCACCAGCCAGGCAGAGAACCTCCCACAACCAGTGCTACGAGTATATGTAGAGACCAATCTTCATATCCATAAATATGAAGCAAATACTATCTTAGTACAAAAATAGATATTATTCTAGTATTCCATATATTTTTCTGTAACAGTCCAATAAGGACATGATAATGAAACTGTACCTCTTATGGATCATTCAGTTTTTTAAGTGTGCATGTATGTAGATCAATTAAGTGTAGTGTTTTGCCTTGTCTCTGAACCAATAAGCCTACAGTACTTAGATAAGTAATATAAACATGGAGTGGGCCAAAAGAATATCTTGATCCAGCTGTAGCATCAAAGTTGTGTTAATACAGGTAGTATCTTGCCTTGGAAACTGACCATGCAAGGATTAAATTTATGTCTTGGATCATGTTAAGGTTAACGAGGAGCTGATCATTTTCGTAATTAACTGTTTAGACACTAGGACAAAATTTGTGGCCATAAATGTTCAAAGCTATCCTGAACTAACTAAAATCTTCTCATTAATTCTTCACCCAATATTTACATTTAAGAGGTTAATTTTTCTGTTCAATGTTTCACATTGGGCCAGGATTTGTGTGTTTGAGTGTAGTATGTAATGATGTAGTGATATATGCTGATGTGATATTTGTTTTGGTGTCAGGTTGATTCATGGCCAAGTATCCTGACCCCAACGAAGGGCGCCGAACACACCTGCCCAACTCGACCTCCTTCCAGCGCGGCAGTCAAAGCTCTCTATCTGAATAAGGCCACTGAAGATTAACGAGGGTGAACTTAGCATAACTATTTTATTGAGACCTATAGGCTTTCAGTATTATGATTAATGAATTTTGGATAATGAATACTCAGTAGTTGTAGGATTGTCCAAATAGTCATGTCACAATTGCAAATACAGTATTGTTTATCATTCTGCCTGTAGTAGTAGTTCCCTAGGCTGCCTGGCCGAACAGCCCCGTCGCGCTGCCTGTAATAAAGTCTGCCTTATGACTAATCTATCTATCTATTGCCGGATGCCTTACTCCCCTTAATGAAGGTGGCCATACACAGAATGCCCCCAAGCGGACCTATTCCCTGTAAGAGGGACAATCCGAGCCAGTTTACTTAAGGACTTACAGGATTGACCACTCAATTTAGGATCACGCTCTATATTGTTCCCTTGTAGGTACGCAGCTTGTATATCCATGGTGTGGCACAACCAACCATTAGCTGAGGCGAGGGCTATCGCGAAACGGACAGCCTCCTTTGAGCAAGTGGGAGAATTCTTCTGCAGCTCTACAGTGTCCTCTTCAAAGCCCCTGGCCACCAAACGTGCCTTCACAATAGTCTTCCCATCCCTCAGCTTTTCTGTGACCACCCAACGTACAGATATGGCACATTGACCCACATCATCCACCTCGTCATACACCTCATTGTTCCTCCAATTCTCAATTTCTCTTTCCTTAGCACACACCACTTCATCCGTACTAAAAAACACAAGCATTTCTGTCGCCTCGTCCACAGTTTCCCACGACGTAAGATCTCTGTCCAGATCCATCCAATTAATGTTACCATCTTTGTCACTCTTAATGTTGTTGTTGTTGTTGTTGTTCCCCAAGCTGCCTGGCCGAACAGCCCCAAGGCTCCGAGCACGGCCAAGGCCATATCCGAGCGCCCCCACAGAACCCTCCCTGCCGACCACAATAAAGCCTGGGTGACCGAAGCCACTCCATGGCGGGGAGCTGAGGAGGGTGCGGAAACACCCGGGAAACCAAAGCCCCACCCAGGGCCCTGTGCCCCTCAGCAATTATGAAGAGAAAGTTGAGGGGCAAGGGAAAAATGTGACGCTTTGGCTTCCAATCTTGGTAGATTGGGAGGTCAATCCACGGAAGAGACGCCGTCACTCGAAATCCTTTGACCCACTTTAAACTTTCACTACATTACGTTCAGACACACCAGAGGCGATTGCACCGGTATCCGTCTGACGTATGTCACTGGGGGGAACCTCCACAGCAACCTGACCCCCACCACCCACAACATCAACAATGTTACCAGTATGTTCGTCATCATCCGAGTCTAGGTCTGAATCTACGAATCTAGGCACCACATTACCACGTTCACTAGGTACGTCCAGAGTATGGGGAGATGAATGAGGCACATCCTCATCATTTGACACGGCAGCAGTATCAACACTGGTAGGTGCCATGGCAATTCGACATGTGTGTACCCTAACACACATTCCACCGTGCTTCACCAAAAACTGCTTCCCGTCTCTCCCTATTATTGTACCAGGTCCGCGCCACTCATTACTGTCTAGACGCTTGTAGTAAACATCATCGTAGTGTAGGTCTCCAGGGTCGCTTTCCCGCACATTATGACTAAGTGCTCTAGTCAGCCTTTCACTAGATTCCGCTATGGTAAATGCTCTTCTTGCTGCATGAAGGGCAGTCAGGTTATCCTTAACTATACCAGCAGGTGTGGCCTCGCTGTCTAGTGCTGGCAGGTTATCATAAAAAGGCTCCAGGAATCCCAGGGTTCTGGCCAAACACCAACTGGTTAGGCGAGAAACCTGAGAAGGTTGACAGTGCGTTCCTGGCAGCCACAGCCGAAGCCAGAGCAACATCCAGACTACAGCCAGGACAATCCGCTAAAATCTTGCAAACCATTCCACCCAACACAGCATTGAGCCTCTCACAAGCACCATTACTCCAAGGGCTTTCAGCTGCCGTAGTCAGTATCTTAACATTAAATGCCTCGCCCAGAGACCTCATGTCTGAATTATTAAATTCACAGCCACTTTGGCGTGACTGTGCTAATATATTAACAGGTTTATTGAGATAGGGTTTACCCCATTCAATCTTAAAAGTAGATTATATGCTAAAGAAAATATTCTAATGGTAACCAGAATTAGACGATCATTACGTCAGCATGCTGAATGGAATAATATTTGCCGATGTATTTTTGTAAACTAAGTGTAATATTGTCTTTCCAGCACCAGCTACAGGCCGTAGCGCGGTTGGTAGAGCACTCGCCTGCAAACTGTGAGGTCGAGGGTTTGAGTCTCGGGCCAGCCAGTGAGTGTGGCAACTGCTCACTGAAGTCCCTGATCATCAGGGCACTCACCTTAGCCCAGCTATTGAGCAGGGAGTGCATGGTGGTAAAAAACTGCATCATCATCATCATCATCATCATGTACAGTACAAGCTCACCAAACTTTAATCAGAATCCCTTATCGAAATCTCTTGCTTTAAACATTTAGGGAATTTATTGCTTTCAAATCATTTGTTCATAATTGTAAGCAACACACTTTTAAAATAACGTTGAATTGGAAGTAACATTTATTCCAGAAAAATTAGCACTTGCTAAACTGTTAAGTAATAATAGTAGATATATTGATGATATTCTTGTTTGCAATTTGTTAAATTTTAATCAAGTTGCTAAACTTATTTACCCTAATTCTATTCCCCTCACACAATGTAACGTAAATTATAAAGTTGAAAATTTTCTTGATATAAATATAGAGATTGTTAATGAACAGTGCATACTTAAAGTATATCACAAAGTTGATGATTTTAATTTTAACGTAATAAACTTTCCTTTCCCTAGTAGTAATATCGATAGTAAAATCACTTATAATTGTTTTTATTCCCAATTAATAAGATTTTGTAAAATCTGCACTAAAGTAGATGACTTTTGGGCTAGAGCTAGGTTACTATACAGACTCTTAGTGGACAGAGGTTTTGAGGCAAGTAAATTGTTCCATAAATTTAATCTTTTTAGGGTCAATTATTGTGACTGTATTCTAAAATTTGACATCAATAATTTTAATCAAGCATTTTTAACTTGAAGTTTCTTGTATAACCTCTGCTTACTTTTTGTCTGTATTTATTGTTTATCTTTTTCTTTTTCTTTTTCTATTATTATTATTATTATTAATATTGATGATTTTTTAAATTTATCGTTCTTGTTAAAAGAGTACTCTTTGTTTAAATCTGTTGTTACTTCATATTTTGCAATTATTTCTCTTTATATTATATGTATTCATTGTCGATAGTATCAATTGCTTACTTTTGCGATTTCCTTAGTTTATTTGTGCTATAAATGTAGGTTATTTGTAGGGTAGTTATTGATAGGGGTCACTTGAAGCATGCTATGCTTACAGGTACCTACCCGATAGCACTATCGTTAGTGAGTGCTGTACTGTATTTATATATTATTTTGTAATAGTATAGATATCTTATCAATATTTGTATTTTTTACTATTGTTAATGTCTTGTCATGTTGCAAATTTGATTTTAAATAATATTTTGACATTTAACATGTAGTTTTTTATTCATGCAGAGTTTAGTAAAATTTGCCAGAACGTCCCGGACTTCCCAAACTTGACTACTTCCTTTAACGTGACGATAGTGCGTTGTTATATGTGCGATTGGTTTGCTTGGGAAACAGATTAACTTGCTCATGTAGTGATGTACACCCTATGTGGTGGATTGTGTTCTTTTATTTAATAATTTTCATTTTAGTAAGCGTTGTTTCCACATAGCGATTTTGATAATTTAATTTGACTTTATATTGTCCTTGTCCCAATTTTGGTTTGTTTAGTTTGCAAGTTTTACATTTTAATTGAATAACGCCCTTTTCGTTAGTACTGTATACTGTATTTGTAATCTGATAGAGACTCAGAGCCTAGTATCTGATACATTCTAGTCTATATTTTAGTGCTTAGTGCGGTGATTCAAGGTTCCTGTTCCTAATATTAAGCTGGTTTTTATTATAATATACCTTCAAAATGGAAGTAACATTGGTCAATCATTAATCTTTACTTTAATATATTTTGAATCTGGTAAAGTGACTGAGCCTTTCATCGGATACAACTAACTGCTCGCATATCTTTCGCTGCTTTTTTGTAATTTTAATAAATAATTGTAATTGTTGATATGCATTAATATTACCATTTTGCTTGAATTATCATTGCATTTTTAGTGTCTATACACATATTACTTTAATTAGTAGGGCTGTCATACAATTTTAGTGTATTATTTTTATTATTTTTACATCGTTATTAACATCAATTACCCCAAATGGGGGGCTAGGAATCCTCCTCCCCTTGTATAATTCTCCTACTCGATGAGACAGAGAAACGGGCGAGGGAATGCGAAAGTGAGAATAGGAACTTTAAATGTTGTTTTTGTTCGGGATCTGTCTCGTGTCGGCCACCCCCAGCAATGGGGTATGTGCCTGAGTATATACATACATACATACATACATACATACATACATACAATACCCCCAAATGAAATTAATGAAAGCATGCGATCCTCCCAGGATTCGAACCCAGGATATCACATACAGAACTTGCACGCTCTAACCATTACACCATCAAGACAGTTGAAAGGTACAGCACATAACCATGATTAATATCCATTTATCGAATACTGGATATTAATCTAATCATGTACTGGACCCAATTGCTCTATGAATAGCCTATTACTTATGCGAGAGGAAAGAACATGTTATGGGGTACAGATTTCAAAGGACTGACCTTGCCAAAGTAATTATGTTTGTCAAATTTGCTAGAAGGTATAATAATTATTACTTTTAATAATTTAATTTGACTATATTGTCCTTGTCCCAATTTTGGTTTGTTTAGTTTGCAAGTTTTACATTTTAATGTATATTATTATTCCACAATTGTTTATTTAATTGATATTATAGATTAAAGTTGATAGGATGAATTATGCACCAGCTTCCCCACCTAGTACTGTACTGTACTACGAATCAACTGGAGCTAGATGGGTAAGGTTCCCCTCTTCCCGCAAGCTTTCGTGATCGGCTTGATTAATTTTGCGTAGCTTTTGTTACCTCTTTCTCTGTTTTTCCCCTCCTGCTCAATTATTCTATCCTGAGCCTTCCAGTGGTGTCGTGCTTTTAGCCCTGTAGTTAGGTTAGGGTAGTTTTTTATTTATTGTGTAGTCTCTTCTAATTTGTCCACTCAGACTAGTGTCGGATGCATTGTGATAGCTTATATAGGGTCCCTGTGTCTTGTTTTCTCCCTTCTATTCCTCTTTCCTAATTTTCCCACTGCTGAGCATTGGGTCTTAACTGCCTACTTGGGTTGCTGTGGGATGGTTCTGCTGCTAGACTTCGCTAAATGTGGGAGGTCGTGTGTTCCTTGGAACATTGGCCGACAATGAAAAAACGATAGAGGCTTGTGCTTCCGCAGAACGAGTTATTGCAGGACCTTCGTCTGAATAATGGGGCGGGCCAATCCCAGGTACCAAAACGGTGATCCAGTGCTCCCAACCAATCGCTCTGTTGTACTTGTAGAGAAAATAGGAGCTGTCCATTGATTGAGAGAGTGTTTGACTTGCCCACCCTTATTCCCTACTTGTACATATAGTGGATTGGTGTTGGGATCTTGACATAGCGTCAGATCTACCCTTTGACTACTGTGCTGTTACTCTTCGTTTTAGATTGCTGTAGTTCTCATTCTTTTATTCAAATAGATGTATGTATATACTCAGGCACGTACCCCATAGTTGTGGGTGGCCAACTCGACCTGAATAGGGACAACACAAAACAACCTAAAAAACAAATTTAAAAATTCACACACATCTAGGTTGCCCAGGAGAATACCCAGATACTGTAAAATTATAGTGGGATATGCAATTTAAGGGTAACCGTTGTTGTTGTTGTTCCCCAAGCTGCCTGGCCGAACAGCCCCAAGGCCCCGAGCAATTCCAAGGCCATAACCGAGCGCCCCCACATAACCCTCCCCGCTGACCACAATAAAGCCTGGGTGACCGAAGCCACTCCATGGCGGGGAGCTGAGGAGGGCGCGGAAACGCCCGGGAAACCAAAGCCCCACCCAGGGCCCTGTGCCCCTCAGCAATTATGAAGAGAAAGTTGAGGGGCAAGGGAAAAATGTGACGCTTTGGCTTCCAATCTTGGTAGATTGGGAGGTCAATCCACGGAAAAGACGCCGTCACTTGAGATCTCGAAAATATATAAGTTAAAGGAACAGTCAGAGTAAGCTATGGGTATGGCAGAGATCGCTCAGTTCTCACTCTGATAGACCAGCCCATCACCACATGACTAGAACCCAATCCTCTCAGCATCAGCTAGGAAAGGCCCTAGAAAGCCGCCTTTGGCGGGGGGATAGCTCCCCTATTTCAACCCCTTTCGGGGTCGGGCACCCGCCAAAGGGTAACCGTTGTAAGCAATGCAGTCTGTTAAACTTTTTATAATGTAAAACTTGCAAAATAAACAAACCAAAACATATACGAACACAGTAAATTAAAATTTAAAACTTGCAAACAAAGTCAAACCAAAACTGGGACAAAGACAATATAAAGTAAAAATAAAATATCAAAATCGCTATGTGGAAACAACGCTTACTAAAATAAAATTTATGAAATGAAAGAACACAATCCACCACATAGGGTGTACATTACTACATGAGCAAGTTAATCTGGTTCCCAAGCAAACTAATTGCACAACAACGCACTATCATCACGTTCAGGGAATTAGTCAATTTGGGAAGTCCGGGACGTTCTGGCAAATATTACTAAACTCTGCATGAATAAAAGAAACTACAAGTAGTGTTAACATTTTAATTTAAAATCAATTTTGTAACTTGACAAGACATTAACAATAGTACAAAATAAAAATATTGATAAGATATATAATATTACAAAAAATATATATATAGCACTCACTAACGATTGTGCTATCGGGTAGGTACCTGTAAGCATAGCATGCCTCAAGTGACTCCTATCAATAACTACCCTACAAATAGGCCTAACCTACATTTATCGAACAAATAAACTAAGGAAATTGCAAAAGCAAGCAATTGATACTATCGACAATGAATACATATAATATAAAGACAAATAATTGCAAAATATGAAGAAGTAACAACAGATTTAAACAAAGTACTCTTTTAACAAGAACAATTAATTTAAAAAAAATCATCAATATTAATATTAATAATAATAATAATAGAAAAAGAAAAAGATAAACAATAAATACAGACAAAAAGTAAGCAGAGGTTATACAAGAAACTTCAAGTTAAAAATTATTGATGTCAAATTTTAGAATACAGTCACAATAAATGACCCTAAAAAGATTAAATTTATGTAACAATTTACTTGCCTCAAAACCTCTGTCTACTAAGAGTCTGTATAGTAACCTAGCTCTAGCCCAAAAGTCATCTACATTAGTGCAAATTTTACAAAATCTTATTAACTGGGAATAAAAACCATTATAAGTTATTTTACTATCGATATTACTATTAGGGAAAGGAAAGTTTATTACGTTAAAATTAAAATCATCAACTTTGTGATATACTTTAAGTATGCACTGTTCATTAACAATCTCTATATTTATATCAAGAAAATTTTCAACTTTATAATTTACTGTACGTTACATTGTGTGAGGGGAATAGAATTAGGATAAACAAGTTTAGCAACTTTATTAAAATTTAACAAATTGCAAACGAGAATATCATCAATATCTCTACTATTATTACTTAACAATTTAGCAAGTGCTAATTTTTCTGGGATTTTATTTTTCTTGCTACTGTCAACTAAGTCTTTTATAAATTTAAATTCTAAAGCAAGCAAGAATAAATTGCAATTAAAGGGCTAGCATTTCCACCCATAGGAATTCCTAATATTTGTTTGAAAATGTAAGGCCCGAATCTAACAAGTATTGAAAAGGAGAAATTTAAGGGCATCTTTGAGTTTAGTTCTATCAAAATATACAGAACTAGTGGGAGTAGAGCTAAGTGATGCATTATTAAAATATGTATAAACATTTATGAAATAATTACCATTCCTAACGAACCTGTCTAAGTGCAAATCTATAATAAAGCAAAGCTCTGAATATACTAAATCTAAAGGCAAATTGGTATACAAAGTTGAAAAGTCGAATCTATGTACCGAGGTAACTTTCGGCATGGTATTTATTTTATCAATAACTTCTAACGAATTGTCAACACTCCAATAATAGTTAATGCCAGTTCTTCTCATGATGGCATTACAATATCATTTATGAGTACTTTTAATGTATTTTAAATTAAAATGTAAAACTTGCAAACTAAACAAACCAAAATTGGGACAAGGACAATATAAAGTCAAATTAAATTATCAAAATCGCTATGTGGAAACAACGTTTACTAAAATGAAAATTATTAAATAAAAGAACACAATCCACCACATAGGGTGTACATCACTACATGAGCAAGTTAATCTGTTTCCCAAGCAAACCAATCGCACATATAACAACGCACTATCGTCACGTTAAAGGAAGTAGCCAAGTTTGGGAAGTCCGGGACGTTCTGGCAAATTTTACTAAACTCTGCATGAATAAAGAAACTACATGTTAAATGTCAAAATATATTTAAAAACAAATTTGCAACATGACAAGACATTAAAATAGTAAAAATACAAATATTGATAAGATATCTATACTATTACAAAATAATATAAAATACAGTACAGCACTCACTAACGATAGTGCTATCGGGTAGGTACCTGTAAGCATAGCATGCCTCAAGTGACCCCTATCAATAACTACCCTACAAATAACCTACATTTATAGCACAAATAAACTAAGGAAATCGCAAAAGTAAGCAATTGATACTATCGACAATGAATACATATAATATAAAGAGAAATAATTGCAAAATATGCAGTAACAACAGATTTAAACAAAGAGTACTCTTTTAACAAGAACAATAAATTTAAAAAATCATCAATATTAATAATAATAATAATAGAAAAAGAAAAAGATAAACAATAAATACAGACAAAAAGTAAGCAGAGGTTATACAAGAAACTTCAAGTTAAAAATGCTTGATTAAAATTATTGATGTCAAATTTTAGAATACAGTCACAATAATTGACCCTAAAAAGATTAAATTTATGGAACAATTTACTTGCCTCAAAACCTCTGTCCACTAAGAGTCTGTATAGTAACCTAGCTCTAGCTCTAGCGTTATACGCTCATTACATTGAGCGTATTTATCAATACCAAATCAATATCAATATCAAAGGCCTTAACCTTGGGATCTGTAATTGAATTACATCAATCTCGACTGTAAGAGATATAGTATCTAATGCCTACGATGCAAAATTAATACTAAAATGTTCTACGGGGTTAATTCAAAATAGAATATTAGTCTAGTATATACAAAAAATTCAATATATTAGTAAAATACAAAATAATATACAGTTTAAAATGTAAAACTTGCAAACTAAACAAACTAAAATTGGGACAAGGACAATATAAAGTCAAATTAAATTATCAAAATCGCTATGTGGAAACAACGCTTACTAAAATTAAAATTATTAAATAAAAGAACACAATCCACCACATAGGGTGTACATTACTACATGAGCAAGTTAATCTGTTTCCCAAGCAAACTAATCGCACATATAACAACGCACTATCGTCACGTTTAAGCAATTTACGACTTGTTCTGATAGAGTTTTAGTGGTAGCAAATTTTGCTCCGGCAATAAAGCGATATTTACAAGGTCTTTTATGAAAATTAGGTAACATGTATAATTTTGCAATGCACTTGTTCTCAGAAAGTTTAATATCAAATGTTATATTTTTCTTGGTATGTTCATCGATTAAGTTATCAATATTCAGATTATTTTGAATTTCATAAACAGAATTACCACAAATATTTTTACATAATATGTTACCTTTAATGCCTAATTTTTTTTTCATGTTTTCAAGATAAACATTTTTACATGTGAAGCTATAATTATTGCTGGCTTTATCTACTGTAGTGATTACAAAATGTTTATGTAAATGTGTTAAATCAGCTTTAAGCTTATTATAATTATAGTCTACAAAATCTGAAAGATTAAATTCATATTTAAGCGATTTTTTTTTATTTCTAATTAACTTAATTAATAATTTAGACCATGCTTCTAGCTCTCTCGCATCACAGCACACTAGACAAAACAACGAATCAAAATCGCTATGTGGAAACAATGCTTAAGTAAAATAATTATTACTGTGATCCTGAAGCTCTGAGCAAGCAGATATTTATTGTGGCCTCTGCTAAACTTTCCTGCGGCCTGTAGATGTCCAAAGACTAGGTAGGCACTGGAGGATGGGATCTAGCTAGCCTTCCTTGCTGGGTGTCCCTGCCCTTAAATGAGCAATTGTTTTTGTTTCTTCATTATAGCGTCGTCTGTTGGGAAGTCGGGGGTAAGAGCTAAATAACAACTCCCCCTTTGGAGGGTCGATGCCCGTGCTTCCCGCATAAGACTCAAATGCTACTGCCTACTCCACACCAGTTCTGTATCCATATCAGTCTCTTAATATTAAAGGACATGAAACTACAAAAGTGAAGGATTTTTTTTTTCTTAAATCAAACTCCATAAGTTTAATAAACTAATATTATGTATATAAAGTATTTGTATATAGATAAGTTTTTACTTTAAATGGTTGCATATTAAATAATGTTTACCGGTACACCTTCACCTCAAGAAAAATACCACCACTTTCAAAGGGTGGTGGCACATATTTCACAAGACTAATTCATACATATTTTGCATTTTGTCTTATCTAGAGTAGTTTTAATACTTATGCACCAATATAGCCTATTCACTAGAATTAAGCTAGAAATCGCAACCACTAAACCCTTATAACTTAAAATATGGCTAGAGCAATCAAACTGATATTTCTATTATGCAGAAAGAGGTAACCGGGAAATGGACATGGCAATTAGCAGCTTGAGAAGATTGTAGGCACCAATCGAGCAGGGCAGTACGTAGGGGAGGCCACATAGACATATGATAAGGAGTTTCAGGAACTCCTGTTTCATTTGCCTGGCTTCTCTCACTGTTTCTATTTGTGCCTCACATACATACATACATACATAACATTTTAAGACTGAGTGTTCCACACATAAGTGCAGTTTCAGTCTCTTGTCCTAATGGCGGCGTTCCAGGCAACCCTGTTAAGGGCTGCTTCACTTGTCAAGTTCTTGGATTTGAGATCGGCGCGTATAGTCCGATCCCAGGTCTTCCTCGGTCCACCCCTTGGTGCAGCTCCCTCCACAATCACAGACCTGCATTTTTTCACCCAATTTTGTTCATCCATTCTCTCCACATGTCCATACCATCCCAGTCTACTTGTACGCATCACCTCGCTAATACTCTTTATACCTAAACGTCTCCTCAGCTCAACATTTGTTATTCTATCCTGTAGCCTGGCCCCACACATCCATCTCACCATTCTCATCTCATTACGCTCCATTCTGTTGACATCCTCTACTTTAACGGCCCATGTTTCTGAGGCATACGTCATTGCACTTCTAACACATGAGGCATACACCTTTTCCTTCAGGGGGAGAGGCATTCTTTTCATGGTCAGGATTGGCATCAATTCTCTGAACTTCCCCCAGCCACACCTAATTCTAGCAACAGTGGCAGCCTCGGCCCCACCACCGGCAGAGATGGTATCTCCTAGGTAACAAAACTTGTTCACCAGCTCCAAAGACTCATTTCCAAAATTCACAGCCACAGGATCATCACTTAACACAAGCTCGCCTTTGCACACTACGCACTCAAATTTCTCTATTTCTGACTTATCCTTCGGCAGGGGCCCCTTTATTCTACTACAGCGCTTACTCCCATGGTGTACCCAACATCGACAGATGCTACATTGAATTGAGTTAACGCCCACTCCCTTTCCACACACTGCACATGGGTATGCACCGCTCTTTTCCACATTGCCTCGTCTCAAACTACAATGCATAACCTTGGTTTTGTTAATATTGACTCTTAAACCCTTGCTCGCCATGCCCTCTCTCCACTTTCTGAATTTGGCCTCAGCATCCTGCATACTGTCAGCTATTAGGACTAAATCGTCTGCATAAAACAGTTCCAGCGGGAGTCCGCCTCTAAAAACTCTAGACAGCGCCTCCAAGACCATAATAAAGAGGAGGGGGCTTAACACTGAACCCTGATGGACTCCAACACGGACTGCGAACTCATCACTCAGTACACCCTTCACCCTCACCGAACTTCGCGAATCCTCATACATCTTCATTATCACACGCACCAGCCACTCTACACAGAGTAATCCAGCTTACTCTCACAAACACTTCCTCCTATTTATGTCACTACACTTAACAAGCACACTACAGTACACTTCTTTCTAACACACCTAAATTACCTCTAGTATACCTTGCTTTTGGTTATATTATTCTGAGCCTCTTAGACTCTCAACCTTGGGGGGAAACTGTTGCAGGCAGCTTTGCCTTTTGTACCCTTCAGGCACATAGAAAAACAATATACATATACACTATATTGTCCTAGCCCTTTTTGAGTTGCAAGAGGTTAATGTTCAAGATTGTTGGCCTAAGTACAATGAATTAACTATACACAGTACCGGTAGTACAGGCATACAAGGTATTGGTAGAGTGCCTTTGCATATTTATATAGTGTCAATTCTCGCCAACAATAATATTTCCATATACTGTATTGCCATTGTTGCAGTAAAGGCAAAAAATTTATTTATTAGTTCCTCGTCTTGCTGAAGTTATTTCGGAATCTCTTATCTATTGACCGCATCTTGTCCTTCCTTCATCATATTCGGTTGCCTAATATATTTGATCTCCTTTTCTGATCTGCTCTCATTTACTGCCAAATAACCCTCGTTGCCTGGTGCTAGGAGTTCATTAATGTTAATGTTGATTTATTAGTACAGTATAGTAGTTTGTCAAGAAAAATTAGAAGCTGTTTAATATGTTCTAAGGTTCTTGTGGTTTTGACAAGTGGATAGATTGGGTGGAAGAGGAAGGGATGGGGTGGGAAGTGAGGAAAGAATGGGATGGGATGTGGAGAAAGGGTTGGTGTGAATGGGAAGGAAGAGATAGGATTGGACCTTGGGGAGGAATGATATTCTTGAAGTCTATAATTCTCTAACGTTCCATTTTTAGAGAGCTATAGCAGTAAAGCTTTATCCTGTGTGTCCCTTCTACCTAATCTATATAAAGTTCTAAAACTCCTTGATACCTGGTTTACACTAAAAATGTGCTCTTTATTGTAGCAAAAATGGTACACATAAATAGTGCTTTCATCGTTGTTCTAAATTGAATAGATAAACCGAAGATCACAGCTGTTTATTTGTACCATTTTTGTTGCAATTATAATTTTACAATTATACACTAAAATGTTTAACATAGAATTATACCAAAGTGGTATACATAAACAGTGTTCTTCAGTTTATCTATTCATATTACAACACATAAATGACAAAGATTAGAACACATACCAGTGTATCAGTTTTGTTACAATTAAGCATTCAATTTTTACAGTGTAGTTAGTAACTGTTAGGTAGGGGAGTTTGGCTAGATTTGATTAGATCTGATTTGGTTAAATTATATTAGATTTAGTTAGGTGAAATTAAGCAATGCTAAGTTAGGAGTGCAGCCTTTTTACTTTAATCCAATTCTGACTACCAACTGAGGACTCCAGGGCAGTACTTGTCAATCAGGGACTGGTAGTACGGCTTCAGCTTCTCGATGTCTGGAACTTCCTCCTTCTTTGTGTACAGATCGAATTTGCTGTGGAAGGAGACATACAGAAGGTTAACGCCTTTAGGATACGATAACTAATTTCTGCATTGTATCCTGGCTATTAATAGACTATTTTATACAATTTACGAAGGATCTCTAGGGGTCAAAGGAGTAAAAACAATAGTAATTATCCCTCCGTCTTCCAAATTCTTAACCAAGCTGAATATATTCGTCTAATGATAGCCAACACAAAGGAAGAAACGCTTCCTCGAATACTAAAAGGATTATAATCAGTAAAAAAAAAAAATGGATTAGGTTTAGTCGTTACCCTCAAAACACCTAGTTGGCCACCCTCATAAATGGGAGTATATAGGCCTATGGTATCCGACAATAGATAGATAGATAATAATATACCCATTTAAAGGTATATTGTTAGTAATGTTAACCCATTGAGGATTATCAGGTGTATGGTACCCGGACACCCCCTCCCTGCTCAGGCAAAAAAAAAATATATATACAGTATATACAGTATACAGCCTATAAATATAATTTTATTTCTATTATTAAACCAATTAAAATTTAAAACTTGCAAACAAAGTCAAACCAAAACTGGGACAAAGACAATATAAAGTCAAAACAACATATCAAAATCGCTATGTGGAAACGACCAATATTACAGTAGGCTTACCCATAATTTGCAACTTAAATTGTTGGTAGACTAAAAAACTTACATAACCATTTTAACCCGTGGAGCCCCGGCTAGTTTTGTACTGTTTGTTCACCAGAACCCGGCCGGTTTTCAAAAAATGGTTTTATTCCAGAAACAATAGCGAATGGGTTAGGAATGAAGGAAAAACCACGAAAAACAGCTCAAAAAGCTTAAAGAATGGTCCTACAGCCCCCGAAAATGTATTTTACAAGAGTTAAAAATTGAAGGCAATTACCCCCAAAAAACAGGTTATTGCGCACGCACGTGGACTTTGAGAGTTTTCAACCATCGGCACGGTTGCGTGGGATACGTACACAGTTCCCATACAAATCTGAGCCCTCTTGAGTGGCTACACCTGAGGTTACGGTCGGCGCAATTAGGGTGACGCGTCGGACTCGTTGCTGGGGCTGTACGGGTTAAAGGAAAATACAGTAGGCCTATAAGACTTGGAGAAGGCATGTGGAAAGTACTTACAATATACGGAGTAGATGGCAAGTTGCTGAAAGCAGTGAAGAGCATGTATGAGGGTGCAAAGGCGGCAGTACGTGTGGAGAATGAGCAGAGCGAGTTCTTTGACCTGAGTGTTGGGTTGAAACAGGGGTGTGTGATGTCCCCATGGTTGTTTACTGTATATATGGATGGAGTCATGAAAGAAATACTAGGAAGAGCAGTGGATGTTGGTGTATCGCTGAAAAGGGAGGGAAATGAGTGGAAGCTGCCTATACTGCTGTTTGCGGATGACAGTTCTGATGAGCGATAATGAATGGGAGTTGCAGGGTCTGGTAAATGAGTTTGGAACTGTGCGAAAAACTTAATTTTAAGGTAAATGCGGGGAAAAGCAAGGTTATGGTCATCGAAAGGGGTGAAGTCACAGTGTGAGGTGAAGTTGAACGGTCAGGCTATGAAGATCGTCAGCTCTTTTAAGTATCTGGGCAGTGTGTTGAGTAAAGGTGGTCAATATTGAAGTGAAGAAGTCCTTGCATGACAGTGTGGTAATCCCGACACTAACTTACGGAAGCAAAGCATGGACGTTTGTGGAGAGACTCGGACCAAGAATGAGAGCGGTGGAAATGAGTTACTTGAGAAGTGCGTGCGGAGTTACATGGAGGGATAGACAGACGAATGAGGAAGTAAGAAGGTGTGGTGTGGAGGTAGATGTGCTGGAAAGTGTGAAAAGGAAAAACTTGAGATGGTTCGGCCATATAGAACGTATGGGAAGCGAGAGAATGACTAAGAGGGTGTATGAGAGCGAGGTGGAAGGACAGAGGGAGAGGTAGACCGAAGGAGAGGTGGAAGGATGGAGTGAGGAAGTATATGAATGAAGGTGGTGCTGGTTGGGAGGAGGGGCGTCGACTGACTGGGGACAGAGGTGCTTGGGGGCGGTTCGTTCGTGGCCACCCCTTCGGGGATCATGGCGTCAGGCAATAGATAGATAGATAGATAAGTTAGGCCTACCCCTTAAATTATCGGGAATACTACTAGAGGTAAATTTCTTTGAAACTAATGTTTTTTATTTCATAAATGTGACTTGCCTTAATTATTTCTGATATCAGAGTAGGCCTATAAGATAGCCTACTTGTATTTCAATCTCATTTTTGCAGTATTCGAGAAAAAAGTAATGAATTTGTACCATTCCTTCAGGCCATATTCACATACGTTATGCCTGTTGTTTTGCTTACCTTAGTGATAGTAAAGAGGCAAGAGAGTCAGAGCTCATAAGGGGTGCCTCTTCTCAGTTTTCTTTCCGTCTCAAACTGGTCGTATCTATTTTTAAACATATTAATGCTCGTACTACTTATTACACTTTCGTTGAGGCTGTTCCATTTATTTATAATCCTTGAGTTGAAGAAGTTGTTCCTCTTGGAGGTTGTTGTTGTTGTTGTTCCCCAAGCTGCCTGGCCGAGCAGCCCCAAGGCCATAACCGAGCGCCCCCACAGAACCCTCCCTGCCGACCACAATAAAGCCTGGGTGACCGAAGCCACTCCATGACGGGGAGCTGAGGAGGGTGCAGAAACGCCCGGGAAACCAAAGCCCCACCCAGGACCCTGTGCCCCTCAGCAATTATGAAGAGAAAGTTGAGGGGCAAAGGAAAAATGTGACGCTTTGGCTTCCAATCTTGGTAGATTGGGAGGTCAATCCACGGAAAAGACGCCGTCACTTGAGATATAGAAAACATATAAGTAAAAGGAACAGTCAGAGTAAGCTAAAGGGTATGGCAGAGATCGCTTAGTTCTCACTCTGATAGACCAGCCCATCACCACATGACTAGAACCCAATCCTCTCAGCATCAGCTAGGGAAGGCCCTAGAAAGCCGCCTTTGGCGGGGGGGATAGCTCCCCTATTTCAACCCCTTTCGGGGTTGGGCATCAGCTTCAAACTCTGTCCTCTGGTCTCCATGTGTCGTCCAATGGGGGCTAACTGCAGGAAATCTTCACCAACCTTGTCAAAGCCCTTCAGGGTTTTAACCCTTGTCTAGCGGGGTGTTTTGGGCTCATTTGGGCATATTCAGGCCCTCCTGCATGATAAATCAAGCATCTGCATGAACAAAAATTCATTTAGCAAAAAAACTAGGCACTAAAAACTTCAAAATGAGACCAGAACGAGCTACGTAGCACTCGTGGTTCTCTTGCAGTGGTGCCACGAACATGGAAGTTTAGCATATATCGGTATATTTTTCCCAGCTATGCTCACTATACTGGCTACACTGCTGGCCTCTCGAGAACACGGGGAACATGAGTTAACCCGGGAACTGAGGGAAGACTCTTAAAGAGTTCCCCCGGCGGACTGCGGGAAGACTTAAAAGTCAGGGGAAAAAAAAAAAAAATTAAAACAAATTTATTTATTTATTTATTTTTTTTTTTTGCCCCTGGGCCATTCAAAATATCACTCTTCTACCTCCCCTCCTTCCCCACTTTCCTCCCCTCCTTCAGTTATCACCTATTTTCCCTGTTATTCCCTTATTCTGTGGTATATTTTCGTGCTAACATTAGCGAGTTGCAAGCAGGGCATTGTCATCACTGTTAGCAAGCGAGTGCAAGAGTGAGAGAGAGTATCGATTGACAGTGTCTCTCCATACATTATGTAACTCCCGGCCTGTATCGCCGATTTTGACCATCCAAACGCTGTTTCCACTTGTTTTATTGTTGTAACAGGTTAATACCTTTATAATCAACCTATAATAGGTGCATATGGAGAAGTATTAATGCTATTTATGGTAAAATAAATATTTTAGTGATGGAAACAGCTCAAATACATGCGCACAGGCAGAGGTGTCTCATACCCCCCATGCGCACTTCAGAGGTTAATGGGCGGCGGTAAGCCCTGGGAGTCAGCTGTCTGGCCCGCTGCACTCCCGGCCATTTGCACTCTATTTTAACCCTTTAAAAGCCTTAATAATGCTCCTAACTTGCTGCAAATTGGTGCACGACTTAAGTCGAGCGCCGCTCTTTAAGGGTTAAAGGTCTCGATCATATCACCCCTGACCCTGCGTTCTTCAAGTGTGGTGAGACCCAGCCTGGCTAGTCTCTGTTCATATGGAAGCACTGCCAGTTCCGGGATTAGTCTTGTGGCTCTTCGCTGAACTTGTTCCAGTCTTTTTATGTCACCTCTGGTATATGGAGACCATGCCTGGATACAGTACTCCAGACGTGGCCTAACTAGGGCTTTGTACAAAGCACCATTTCTGGATCTAAGCAGGTCATGGTTTTCTTGACGAGTCCCAGCATTGAGTTGGCATTTGCTGCTGCTTTGGTGACCTGTCTTTCATTATTGTCAATAAATGTTAATGTAATTATTTATTGTAATTCTCGATTATGCAGTTTTCGTGTCCTGGGAGTCTTGTTGCCCTTCTGCAGCCCCTCCTGGGCCCCTGCTGTTTGAGCCTCCTTACAGGGAGGCCGCTGTGGACCCGTTTTCCCCGTGACCATTTCCACCTCGGCAGGGCGATATAAGCATAATTGCTTTGCTGCCCTTCAACGTTAAAAAGAAGAAGAAGAAGAGTCGCCAGCTTACTTCCCCGGTATTTTCACTAAATAACAGGAAAAGGAAGGAGGTAAGGTCCGACTAATTAATTTAATAATATAATTGGTTCACCGTTATTATTCGTCACATTTATATGCTTTTAATTAACTGCAGTCACTTGCCATAACCTTGATAACTAGTCTACCCTAACCTTGGCATCCCAGGACCCAGCTAGGCATTTTTGAAAGTTAGGGAAGATAAGTTGTGATAATTATCGCGAATAGACTCGCAGCGTTATTATACATAATTTAGGGCCTATTAGGGAAAGTAAAGCTCTAGCCAGCTTATGGAATCCTTATAATATACTCGCATAGATTCCGTTGTGGTAGAATAGGCCTAGTTTTGATAAGTGTTGTAGGCTAATTCGATTTTGTGGATATACAGGTAAATAGTCCCGCGCGTAAACAAATATCAGGGGGGGGGGGGGTAAACAAACTCAGTCCCGCAATCTTGAGAGCTCTGCTACGGACGTATTCAATGTTTACAAAAAGTGTTCGGAAGGGAGTACACTCGCTACGGTAAAGTGTTATATTCTACAAAGATGTTACTGTAGGCTATGTCTAATATATGAACCCACAGTAGCTGGCATGCAAGGGCTAGTGTTGTATCCCACGTACTGGGTCTAGGTTAGGTTAGGTTAGGTTTGGTTAGGGTGTTTGGTTAGGTTAATATACTAGGTCTCGGAAACAAGATTCGTAGGCCTAGTTGCGGTAGTATTTACATCAAAACTATAGGCTAGTTAGGCTAACTATCAAAACTATTCTCCCACAGTGAAATCTATCATCTATGTGAGTATAGCCTAGGCCTAGGCCTATTATAAGGATTCCATAGAGCTTCACTTTCCCTAATAAATTATGTATAGGCCTAGGGCCTAATAACGCTGCGAGTCTTTTAAACAAAATTACTGAGTTTTTTGTTTTTACAGTACTTTATATAGGCCTAGTGTACATAAAATGTATCTCCGGAGGTTGAAACACATTTTAATATGATCTTTGCAACATCCTTATTCTATAATAACCTTCAAATATTGAGACATAGGGCCTAATTAGTGGTAGGCCTAGGCCTAGCTTCGGTTATAAGTCCCGTTTTCTTTTATAGGTTAGGCTATCTCCCTTTACTTCCGTATAATACATTTCTGCTCTTAATTACATAGGCCCTAGCCTATATAGCAATTATGTATAGCCTAGGCCTACGCTCATACTTACTTGGTCATACTTGGTAGAATTCCGTGTTCTGTGGACGCAGCTAAAGTGGACTTCTGCTGCAGCCAGGCAGCTCCGCAACTCCCTCGTTCCGTCTATTTACTAACGAGTTGGATGCGGTGCTGGGATATCCTGGTATTGGGGGCTCGTCTGGTACTGTAGCCAGCCATCGGTCCAGCTGACGCTTGAAGGAGTCTGTGACTCTGTCGTGACTCCCGTCAGTTCCCGGACGGCCTTTGGTACAGTATTGAAGAGGCGAGCCCCATTTTTGCTGAAGTTGTTGTGGGCGACTGTTGATATTTTCTGAGAGGTAGCCTCAGTCCTCTTGATGTAGCACAGTCGCCCTTTTCTAACGTGATTGTTGATGACTAGTCCCACGTCAGGTACCAGCCCTTCTAGGGTCTTCCACACATAAATCACTAGGTAACGTTCTCGTCGTCTCTGAAGGGAGTAGAGCCGCAACTCCTTCAGGCGTTCCCAGTAGTTCATGTGTTGGAGACCCCAGATCCTGCTGGTGAAGGTCCTCTGTAGAGACTCCAGTTTGCCGATGTCACCTATCTTGTGGGGAGTCCATAGCTGGCAGCAGTATTCCACCTTTGGGAGGACCAGAGCCTTCCAGAGTGTCAGCATACAGGCCCTCTCTCTAGTTTGGAAGGTCCTGAGTATCCATCCTGCGAGTCTCCTAGCTGTCTCGGTGGTTTGGTTGATGTGGCAAGAAAAAGTTCCATCTGTACTCATTGTTACTCCCAGATCCCGCACATGTTCTTTTGCAGTGATGGTTTCTTGATTTGCCTGGTAGCTGGTGCTCTCTTTGATGGTTAGGCAATTCAGATCTTCTTGTAGCAGGGCCACATCGTCAGCTGTCTCAACCCTCCTCATTACTCTTGTGTCATCTGCAAATGAGGTGGCCGTGGAGTGCTGGAGATCATGATCAATATCCCCTATCATGATAAGGAACAGAAGTGGTCCCAGCACAGACCCCTGCGGAACGCCAATTATTACCTCGCTTGGGTCTGAAAGGTGTCCTTGGACCGATACTCTCTGTTCCCTATGTGTTAGGAAGCTGTGCAGCCACTTGTCGAGATTTCCTCCTATACCTAGCTTTTTCAGCTTGTGAAGAACGAGGCCGTGATCAACTTTATCAAATTCCTTGGCAAAATCCAGGTATATCACGTCGACGTTCTTGCCTTTACTGATGTCTTCTAATAGAGCCTCATGGTGGGCAAGTAGCTGCGACAGACAGGACCGGCCCTTTCTAAACCCGTGCTGTCCCCCGTTGAAAGCGTCGAGGTCCTCCATGTGTTTCGTTATTCTCTTTCTGACGACCCGCTCAATTATCTTTGTTATGTGCAAGGTTAGCACTACGGGCCGATAGTTTTTGGCCAGTCCTTTGCTACCCCCTTTGTGGATAGGTTTCACTACACCTTCCTTCAGGGATGAGGGAACTGTACCGGTAGCTAGGGACTTGGCAGCTATTAGTTGCAGTGGTAGTGCCAGTTCAGCTTTGCAGGTGTTTAGGAGCTGTGCACTGAACCCGTCTGGACCTGTTTCTGAGTCGGCTGCTATGTCGTCAATGGCTTGAATTATATCATTAATTTCTGGGATTATGTCGGTCAGTATTGGTGAGGGAGAGGGCTCTTGCATTGTGAAGAAAGCCGCTGGGTCATCCACAGATTTGTGGGGGTTAGGAAGACTGAAGACACTTTCATACTGTGCCCTTAGTATGTCTGCCATTTCCCCTGGGTCGGCCACTAGGTTTCCATCGACGTCTTCTAATAGCCCTACTGTCGATATGTTTTTGGATTTTTTGTTAGCGTATGAGAAGAAAAACTTGGAGTTACTGCTTATGTTCTGGACTGCTTGTAGTTCTTCTCTCTTCCTCTATTCATCATGGGATTTTAGGAGTTTGCTTTCAATCTCCTGAAGGGCCTTGTGAAAGTTGGTGGCTTTACTATGTGGAGGATTTTTTGCCAATTTTCTTTTGTAGAGGCTCCTCCTCCTCATAAGGATGCGACGGTCTCGTGGGATGTGTTTTTTCTTAGCTGTACTTTTAGCCGGGACATTGGCTTTACATATTTCTTCACAAATTGTGGTGAATTTAGAGAGCATATTTGCAGCACTGTCTTCTGCAATTTTGGTTGCCCAGTCCATCTTTAATTTGTCTTTAATTTCCGCCCATTTAATATCTTTGTGGTAAAAATTTAATTTTGCCATTCCTGTTTTTTCTTGCTGACCTTGCTGTGGTTTATTGAGCAAGGCATTTATTGTGAGAGACGCTTCGCAGATTTTGTGGTTGTTGTTGTTGTTCCCTAAGCTGCCTGGCCGAACAGCCCCGAGTCCCTGAGAAAGGCCATGGCCACGATCGGGCTTTCCCACAGAGCTCTCATTGAGTGTAGATTGTGTTGTTGGCGTAAGTGGTTGTGTGAAATGCAGTCTTCTATGATGTGTTTAATGGTATGGGGTGCTGTGTTACATCCCGGGCAGGTGTCGACAACGGAGTCATCCAGTCTCTTCTGATAGCTCAGGAGAGCTGGATGGTGTCCGCATCTCAGCCTGGCCAGGTGGACTCTGTCCTCGCGAGGAAGGGAGGATTCGGAAGGATGGATTTCGGGAGGTCGTGCATGCAGCTGCGTGTTGTCTGTGAGTGAGTGGATGGATCGGTGAGAGATATGAGTATGGATGTGCTTCTGGAAGTTGGTTCGGGGTGGGCAGGGAGGGAGAGAGGACAATAATTGTGTGTGATACCGTGTGCTGGGTGTTGTTTTGATATTTCTTGGTGTCTGTGGGTGTGTTGCCATGTAGTTTAGTGGGTGGTCTTGGTTCGTGGAGGCTGCTGCCAGGAATTGAGTGCAGATTTTGTGGTCCGACATGGTGGTCTCGTAGAGCTCGTAGGAGTGCATAATCCCATGGTTATTGCTAGCTACTAGGTCTAGTATGTTAGATCCTCTTGTTGGTTCGGATATAAATTGGGTTAGGAATTTAGTCCGCATAAGAGACGCCAGTAGCCTAGCTTGTTGTTTTTCTCCATTCGTTCCTCCCACCACTTCCAATGTCTCCCAAACGCTCTACCGGATCTAGGCCTATTAGGCATAAAAAGGTTGATGAGCTAACTGTTGGTGCTGAAAGTCAGTAATACCATATAGGCTAGGCCTATTTCTACTGTCTCATCTTTTACCGAGGGTTGACACAATTTTTAAAAGGCCTAGGTCTCCCTAACTCCCTATGGCGAGACAAAATTTGTGGTTTTTAGCACCTTTAACCCCCACATTTTACATTGATCATGGAATTCATAGCCCTCCCCACTAATGGGGCTGTGGTTAGCCTATAGATTGTTGGAAAATGGGTAAATACTGTACTAATTTCTGCTCCTAATCATTGTAGCCTAATACAACACTAGGCCTAGCCTATACAGTATATGAAGGAAAAACTAAAATCGCTGTTGGTGCTAAAAGTCAGGTTTACTGTTTATAGGCCTATACGCTAACAAATATCTTTAGCAAGTTAAAGGGTAAATACCAGTCAATCACCCCTCCAAGTTCAATATTTTATTTTGTATTAATTCCACCACAACACCAAACACCTCTAATGAAATTAATGAAAGCATATACCGGTACTGTATATGATCCACCAGGATTCGAACCCCGACCCAGGTTATCACACACAGATTTTTAGACACCTTAACCATTACACCACCAAGACGGTTAAAGGTTTATGCACACGCTTACGACTTATTTTCCATTCTCGAATACTGGATATTAATCTAATCATGTTCATATTCCCACCGCACTATGGTAGCCTAATGTTTAAGTGAGATGAAAGAATATTCATGGGGCACAGATCATATAGACCGGCCTCGCTACGAAATATCCCTGAACCTACTGATAATCTATTTTTTATTAATTTCGCCACAACACCAAGTGACCAAACACCTCCAATGAAATTAATGAAAGCATATATATGATCCACCAGGATTCGACCCGGGTTATCACACACAGATTTTTAGACACCTTAACCATTACACCACCAAGACGGTTAAAGGTTTATGCAAACGCCTACGAAGTACGACTTATTATCCATTCTCGAATACTGGATATTAATCTAATCATGTTCATATTCCCACCGTACTATGATAGCCTAATGTTTAAGTTCAATATAACAGAGCAGGCTCTATCCACCGACTCTTTAATCAGCAGCCCACACTGCTGCTACAGCTCGTGTGTAATATATATATATACCGGTATATATATATATATATATATTATATAGGATATATATATATATATATATATACATATATACAGTATATATATATATATATATATATATATATATATATATATACATATACTGTACATACATACCGTACCGGTATATAAAATATCTGGCTCCAGATTAAGAATAGGCTAAATTAATAATGAAGTTGCACAAACAGCTGTAGACTAGTAGGCTAAACATAATAACTAATTAATAACACCTAAAATTTTAAAGTTCATTTGTATGGTAGCCTACATTATTCTCTCTTATCTCTTCTCTGCATATTTTTTTTTTTCCCAAAAATTTCGAGGTGAGATTTTCTGGGATTTTAACTTACCGTTAATTTCTTTAGAAAATATTCAGTAGGGTACGAGTACCAATGGAGACGCATTGCCCAAAGGAGACGCACTTGAAACAAAAAAACTTGCACAGGCATAGGATGAGTAGATAGATGCATGAATGGTGGGCCAAAATATTCTTTAACTATCACCTAATATGCTCACATAGTACCAGCTTATTATTTTCATATGTTATTGTGTGAGATGAGATGAACTTTAAAAATGTCATGTTTTCGCAAATTCCTTACGAAAACCTAAGGATTTCTTTTTTTTTAAAGCTAAATTTCTTACAGTTCCCTAATTTGAATCTCGTTTCTATTACTGCAGGTTGATAGTGCATGAGTTGAAGTATAACACTGCATGATCAAAAGGCTTTTACTTGCACGGCTGAAGGGGGGTGAGGGTGCGTCCCCATATGACCAGCAAAAAACCCAAAGTCCAATGGAGACGCATTTTTTCAAATTGATGCCAGAAGGTCGTACACCACACTGGTAACATAGCATACTCTCCTCTATGTCTGGTATAAATAAGGTTGAGTTTCCTTCACCATAGACGAAGCTGCCTTAAGTAGAACTCAGTGCCCTATAGAGACGCACGCGTCTGCTTAGGGCAGCCGCGTTGCGTCTCCTTAGGTCCTTGTAAATGTGTGTTTATTTTGTTAACATTATTAAACATAATAACCTTTTATTTTATCCTGGGTGAAGGAAACTCGACCCTAATTACACCATACATATTGGGGAGAATGGCTTTCTACCAGTGAGGTATGGCAGCAGTTTGAAAAATGCGCCTCTATAGGACCTCCAGAATTTTTTGCTAGCCCTAAGGAGACGTACCCCTTTTTTCCCCTCAGCAATTCAAAATCACATTAAGCATGTTCTTGCCACACAGTTAAATGTTTGTGTGGGCCCTGTCAGCCTAGTGATGAAAAAATAGACTATATTTCCAGGCCCTCCACCCATTTCCTATCCCTATTTTCCCCAAATATGCCCGGGTTGGCGACTGGTGCTTGATTTAAACCTCGTATTAGCATGCATGTTACATATATACCTTCCCTGCATCCTCTAAACTGTTTTGTTATTGGCCTACAATGAGCAATTAGTATGTTTAGTAATATTTTATGTCTCTCTAATAATATATATTATAAGGCCTATGTCAGTCCGTTTTATTGCTTTAGCATTGTCAACTTACGACCAAAAGTACCATGCTTTGTTTCTTGGTACCCATGAGGTAAGTACTTATATCATTTTATGTGTGTTTTTGTGTTTTAAACATACCTGCGTCTCCTTAGGACCAGGGGCGTCCCCTTAGGATTTTGCTGCCCTAAGGGGACGCATCTCTTATTTATCTTCTCTCTCCTACACAATATGATATAAAGTAAAAATGTTAGTGCCTGGTGAAAATATAAGCTTTTTGCTATTTATCCCCCTTACCCTCAATTTCCTATCTCTTATAGGCAAGCGGAAGCAACTCGTAAACAAAAAAAAGTATGTAAAAATGCGTCTGCATTGGTACTCGTACCCTATAGTAATTCAATAATTTGGTTAGTTTAAAAGTTATTGGGGGGCTTGCAGCACTCCCCCAAACTCTCCAGATACAAAGGCGCTCTACGCTTGCCACCCAACCCACAACCCCATAGGCTATGAGCATACTGTATACGACCCCCCTCAGTATAAAATTTTGAATCCGCCCCTGATTATAACGTGTGTTTAGTTTATTCTGGCCATAACTAGTTGATTTTATTCAGTTTTGGATGGCCTTCTATGAATCAAAGGGGTAAAAACTATCTCTATCATTCCTCTGACTCTCACATTTCCTTCTTAAGCTGAATAAAATTGTCCACTATCAGCCAACGAAAAAGATCGAAAAACGTTCTTGTGTCTTGAAAAGAACATAAGAAAACGGTAATCTGCAGAAAAGCGATTGGCCCACACAAAGCTGATAATTTTCACGCCCAGCCTATCACGTCCATGTGCCTATCTAATTTTGTCTTGAAGCTCTCTATCGTTCTTGATCCTACTATAGCACCCGGTAAGCTATTCCACATATCTACAACGGTTACCAAACCAGTGCTTGCTCATATCTTTTCTGAAACGAAATTGATTTAATTTGAAACCATTTGTTCAAGTTCTTTCGCTATCACTGAGCTTCAGTACATCTTTCATATCCCCTTTTATATATTTCATTTACCCACTTGAACACTTCTATCATATCCTCGCAGCTCGCTAACTCGAAGCCTCTCCAACGAATACAAGTCTAATTTTTTCCGCCTTCATATGGAAGTTTTTTCATTTTTGTCATTCTTTGTTGAACTGCTTTCAAGGAATCTATGTCCATAGCCTACGTGAGTTGCAGTTGGGATGTGTGTACATGCTTAGATTGATATGCAGGATTCGAAGTTGCATAATAAATCGTAGGCAGTGTCCACCATTCTTTAACTGTCTACGTGGTGCGATGCATAAGGTGTTGATTTTCGGTGTGAGCATCCTGGATTCGAATCCACGGACTGCCACATGTGTTTGTAAATTTCATTAATCGATTTTAGGAGTATAGTTGGTTGTTGGAAGGAACATAATAATTGATATTGGTTCAGGGGTAATTTATCGAGAGGACTTCCCTAGTGGTTAAGGCCCCATTAATTGCTCTTTCCATTCACATATGCATAGCCTACGTGAGTTGCAGTTGGGATGTGTGTACATGCTTAGATTGATATGCAGGATTCGAAGTTGCATAATAAATCGTAGGCAGTGTCCACCATTCTTTAACTGTCTACGTGGTGCGATGCATAAGGTGTTGATTTTCGGTGTGAGCATCCTGGATTCGAATCCACGGACTGCCACATGTGTTTGTAAATTTCATTAATCGATTTTAGGAGTATAGTTGGTTGTTGGAAGGAACATAATAATTGATATTGGTTCAGGGGTAATTTATCGAGAGGACTTCCCTAGTGGTTAAGGCCCCATTAATTGCTCTTTCCATTCACATATGCATAGCCTACGTGAGTTGCAGTTGGGATGTGTGTACATGCTTAGATTGATATGCAGGATTCGAAGTTGCATAATAAATCGTAGGCAGTGTCCACCATTCTTTAACTGTCTACGTGGTGCGATGCATAAGGTGTTGATTTTCGGTGTGAGCATCCTGGATTCGAATCCACGGACTGCCACATGTGTTTGTAAATTTCATTAATCGATTTTAGGAGTATAGTTGGTTGTTGGAAGGAACATAATAATTGATATTGGTTCAGGGGTAATTTATCGAGAGGACTTCCCTAGTGGTTAAGGCCCCATTAATTGCTCTTTCCATTCACATATGCATAGCCTACGTGAGTTGCAGTTGGGATGTGTGTACATGCTTAGATTGATATGCAGGATTCGAAGTTGCATAATAAATCGTAGGCAGTGTCCACCATTCTTTAACTGTCTACGTGGTGCGATGCATAAGGTGTTGATTTTCGGTGTGAGCATCCTGGATTCGAATCCACGGACTGCCACATGTGTTTGTAAATTTCATTAATCGATTTTAGGAGTATAGTTGGTTGTTGGAAGGAACATAATAATAAGGACACAAAAATTGAACAGCATAATTTATATGTGGCCTCACATAGGCCATATTAAGTCTGATGTTCTGTTCCTCACGTTTCTAGATCCATGAAAATATTTGTCTTATTTCGAACACTAATGCATTTGGCACTGTTTGAGATCTACAGTACTGGTGGCAATGGTCTGCAATTTCAATAATATGAGTATGAATAGTGTATAGGCTACCGGTAGAAAGTGTCCATAATAATATACCCTTATCAAGTTAGGCCTATCAATTAGGTATATTTGCAGTAATGTAAAAGTTTTTACAAGTATGTCCCACCCACAGGATTCCTTGTGAGCCCGTCAAGATACCTCGACGGGACCATGACAGGATGCCTCGTCAGCCCTCTACAGGATGCTTCGTAGAGTGAGTTTGCTTTGATCAAGGTGGGCTGACGAGTGCTGGTCCGGTGTAAAGGTATGTATCCCGTTTTGTTTCCTCCCGCTGGTACTGGGGCTGAGGGCATGAAGATCTCTTTAGTCCATCTCCTGTGCCCTTTGATTTTGGTGAAGCAGGTAGGGGCTAGGATAGTTATTTGTAAATTTCTAGCTTTAGATTCTGACAGAATTTATTTTTATGATATAAAGCATTATTTCTTTTCCATGTGCATATATTTTACTTATATGATGAACATATGAACCTTAAGGAGCGATAAAACCAGTGGGAAAAGCATTTGGGTGGTGAAAAACATATTTTCGCCAACCATTCGTATGTTGGGGCCACAGGATGATAGAGAGACATCCTCCCCTAGCAACGTCTCGCAACACACTGACTGCCGCGGGAGAGATCTCAGTGTTGTATAAATTCTCTAAGTGACTCACTTGTGTTTACGTAAACGCGTGAGAGAAATTCGCACAAAAAATAACAGATAAATGGGGGAAATATGATGAAAAATAGCCGATAATTGAGGATGGGGGGGAAGGGCGGGATTGAGACACATGAGGATAAGTGGTAAGAAGTACTAGAGGGGAATTATCTCACCTAATCATATATTCCTTAGTTTTGAGAGCCCCTGGGAAGTTTTGGAAGTTTGTATTTTTATGGTCTTGCTTCCGTGAGGCCTATCGCGTTCACTTTGGTGACCATTCCGTGAGGCTTATCGCGCTTCTCGGGTTAAAGAGAGAAGCACAGGTAAGGCTGGCTGATTATTCCCTAGGGAGGTGGTGCGCGGAGCTCGTGATGTACCGGTAGTGGCTGCAGGTGAAGCTTGTGACATAAGCTGTACTGGCGGCATGTTCAAAGGGTGCGGTGGCAGTTTGCTGGCATTTCAATTTGAAGAGGACGGTGTTTCGGGGAAGACTGTGTTGCCCTGGTTTGGCACCATGATAATGGAAGCGAGGTGTCTTCGGGACGCATATTCGGTCGAGTCGAGCATAACGCTTTTATTGGTATATTTGCAGTAATATACCCATCTCACACCAGTTAGAAAGGAAAATAATTTTCAATGCACTCAATCATCTTCTATACCTTTTTCATACCCTTTTTATACCTTTGATTTTTTTTTAGTGTACCCACATCTATTATATTTATATCTGTTCTTAAACCGATATGACAATTTTGTAAACAATTTTGAAGATTTTCTAGTTAAAGTCCATTTCTTTAATCTGACGAATTTGCACCTTGCCACATTGAGCTAGAGAACTGTACGCCTACTTTGTGCTGATTGATTGATGGCACTGTGTCGGAGTAACATTTTTCACTTACAGAAACAAACACAGGACATATACTACACAGTAGCCTATTGTCAGCCAATCAACTTTCGTAGATTTTCTAGCACAAAGGGACCGAGTGCAAATACGCCAGGTAAAATATATAGACTACAGTATACTGTAGTTGATAAGCGTTTCTCGTGTGATTCTCAAGTTGTTTTGATATTAATTTGAATTTGACATTTACGAATATATATTTTCTATTCGTAATTGCCATAATTATACAAAATATTCGAATCATCATGATAGTAACCGATATTGGCCAATTTCCGCCATATTGGTGCCACTACTGTCATCAACCTCTATTTTACACTCAAATATTTCCATGACCATAGTAAACATGCTACAATACTGGTAGGCTACAGGGTATAGGTATATTGTTTGGGTTGGAGATCTAAGTTGTACACTGTCAAAAATATCCCCAGTTGTTTGATTGAGGAAACAACATGGCATCCAAAGACAAAGATAGCCACTCTCTTTTACTACAGGATCTCTATGGAACATTGAACGATACATTGTAAAACAAATAGTACACATAAACAATGTTCTTCAGTTTAGCTACTCATTTTACAACATAAAAACTATTGAAGTAATCACTATGTGTGTTATATATATACTGTATAATTATATAACACTGTACTGTACTTCCTACCAGAATAGTGATAGAATAAAGTGTTCCCTACTGTAAATTTGGTCTGGTATCACATCCCAAAGTTTTAAACTTGGATTCCTTTAGGAAGATAATGGAACTAATCCCTAGTTTAGACAATAAATCACCCACCTTCATGTCTCGAAATCTACACTGTAAGCTGTAGGGTAAGACAGGGTAATTTTGCCGAAAATCGCGTATTTTGACGAATAGAAACTGTCACAAATGGAATTTTTAAAATTTTAATTTTGTACCTATACATTCAGCCTTTCTGCTATAGATACCCAAAAAACGAAAAAAAAATATAATGTTTTGGTCATGCTGCCGAATTTTTGAAAAAAGTCACTCTCGGGGCAAAATTACCCCGCCCAGCGGGGTAATTTCGCCGCGACCTATTTTACGCATCATCTAGCTAGTAAACTAGATAACATTATATGAGTAATGGCCAGACAAAACACTAGCGCGCAGGTAAAAGCAATGAAAACATTCACAAACCCAAACTGACACTAAACATGCCAATAGAAAAACGTTGCACGCACAACACACAACTGAACAGGGCGGGCAGAGATGCAGGTGTGTCACATGTGTAGGCCTAGGCGCCACTGTGTCTAGTGCGGGTGTGGATGTGTCTAGTGCGGGTGTGGAGTTGTGGAAATGTAGTACGGGTGTGGACGTGTCTTGTGCGGTTGTGGACGTATTTATTAGGCCTACGGGTGTGGAAGTATTTAGTGCGGGTGTGGACGTGTCTCGTGTGGGTGCGGCGTGTAGGTTGCTAGTACAAAGCACCAGGCAGCAGCTGATGGCTACTGCCAACACTGTGTCACACACAAACATACAAACAAACAAATACACATACAAACCACCCACAAACACACCCGACCATACCGTCAGACGCGCCGCTAGCCCCGGCTCCAGGCCCCGCGAAACTGCAACAAAACCTAAGCCAAACTTGATCTACAACCTAAGCCAAACTTGCTCTACAACCTAAACCAAAACTGCTCTACAACCTAAGCCAAACTGCAGCCGAATCCATGCAATAGTTTCGGAGATATCGGCATTTGAATGCAAATTATTAGCGCCGCGGCGAAATTACCCCGTCTTACCCTATCCTTTAACCTTATCTGGTGCGAGGCGGGTCTTTTTTAATTCTCCCTGTTTCACTCTTATTAGTTGGAGATTTTAAGACGTTTCACCTCATTAGTTTGGCGATTATAAGACTTCATTTAATTCAGGTGTCAATTTCTTTCTGGGCGAGCAAAAGCGAGTCTTCAATTGAGGAGAAACTGGCCTTCGGTCGGGATATTTTCTACCGAAAAATGTATATATCTAGCTTGAAGGGGGTCCGGTTGGCGGTTTTTAGTTTGAAGAGGGTCTGGGGAGGCGTTGTCCTTAGACACTCTAGGCCCTCTAGGGGGCACGCTATAAGAATACATTACTCGAAAATGGTTGGATCAATCAAAACTCTCAATAATAATTTAGCATAGTATCAAACATAATAATCCCTTAGATGTCGCATCAGATAGTGTTAATTGAGAACAAAGAGAGAATAAACAGTGAGTTTGCCCATATAGGCTGCTAAGGTAATATCAAAACTTACTTGAATTCTCTGATCCATGGCAACATCTCCAGGTCCCGGTTGTCACACAGATGCATGTAGTCCTCACTGCAGTGCCAAGGGTAGAAAGAGTGGAACCTGTAACAAAAGAATATAGATTAATTCACGAATATTGATATATCTTATTACTGGTGGAATTGCAATGTTGCCTATAATTAGTGAAAATTATATAGGTTGCAGCCTGCAGGCACGGGTTATTGAATACAATGGTTAGTTCAACTCGATGGGGTGGAGGCTAGCTTCAATTTTTTTTTCTCGCTTATTGGGGCAAACTAAAATTGTCAATTGCTCAAACATGGCATAACAGATATAGGCCTAAGCCCCCAAAATACCTGATCATTGCGAGTCCTTCTGGTGGCAGTGTACTCTTGTTGTGCTTGAGAAGTTGGTACATGTACTCATCATGGCCCCACGAGATGTACACCTTGTCCAGCCCGCAGTTAGGTTTGTACATTCCGTACTTTGTGCTGGGAAGAAAGAAACATTGTTGTAGTCGATGGACCAGATTCCGGAATGACAGGAATCGGTACCAGCTAAGGGGATTGATCTTACAGCATATATAGCCTTCAATACACGGCTATTAACCCTCCTGGCCCGGGCTAGCCCTCCGAATGACAGTGCGGGGTACCCGGGCGATCTGGCCGAAAAACTTCTAGGCCTAGGCTACTGTATTTTTTTTAATTTTAACTGCTAGAAATTTCCCACGCATCTATAAACGTAGTGCGGTTTTCAATCTGTAGACTGGCGTTGAGTAGAGCTCTGTAAGTCAACTGGTTCAGTTGTGATGACGATTTCAGTGGAGCGAATTTTTCCGCGATGTTGACAATATCGGATCTTTTCATACACTAATTTCGTCTGACGTCACAACAATAACATTGATCCGACGTCTCCTTATTGTTTTCGGAGGTGCGGTGACGCAACGATCGGCTATGTTTACATGCGTCGGACGCACGGCGTTCAGACCAAGCTGAATAGGCTTTCAAGCTTACTGCCTTTTAATAGCACACCCGGGCTCCTGCCCTTCTTTCGTGGTGTCCTTTCACACTGACACCCGGGCTGGAAGGGTTAAGGGGAAAATTTTTTGGTTGATTTTTCTCATTTATTAATTATTTTTCTAGTTTCCTCCCTAGACCTCCATCAGACTAAAAAAACAACCTCGGGATCCCCCTTTAAGATACAGTATATATGTACATTTTTCGGTAGAAAAATGTCCCGGCCAAAGGCCGATTACTAAACAAAACTACAGGCTCGCTATCGCTCGCCAGGATAAAAACGAATAAGGTTGTTGTGCAATGTGGTGAATATATATTAGGTTTTCATAAGCCAAAAAGATATTTGAAGTATGTTTGAATCCCTATATAATCCAGTGTAATCTCATTTGTACGGGTGGATGGAACTCGTTAGCCTTGGTCGGCAACTCATCTAGGGGAGACAACCTTATACAAATCCGGGTGGATGGGACTCGTTAGCCTTGGTTGGCAACCTGTCTAGGGGAGTTAACCTTATACAAATCCGTACTGCTTACCTAAGGGTAAGGCAGGTTAGTGGATGGATTAGCCGAACACCACTGTAGAACAATAGTGCTAACAAGATACACAGAGGGCCTCAGAGTCGGACGGATCCTAAATTGAGTGGTAAATCCTGTAAGTCCTTCACTAAACTGGCTCGGGTTGTCCCTCTCACAGGGAATAGGTCCGCTTGGGGGCTTTCTGTGTATGGCCACCCTCGTAAGGGGAGTAAGGCGTCCGGCAATAGATAGATAGATAGAGAATCTCATTTGTTTCTCTCACTTGAACTTGAGATGGTTGAATTATGGGTTGATGGGGAAGGTGATATTGTTATATTTAGTTTTCAAGGAAGCTACTTTAACCCCTCCAGCATGATGACGCCTCTTTACCTTTGATTCTGGCTAACACTAGACGATTATATACAGTTAAGAAGGACCTGTGTTACTTGGAGGCTTTAATGTTATCCTATTATCCTTTTTGAGTCGTAGAGGTCGATTATAAGCTAAGAAAATCATCTAGTGGTAAACAATATGACGAAAATTACGTCCTCGTGCAGAAGGGGTTGAATAAGTTTGAATGTTGCTTATACACTATCATGATCTTTTGTTTATCTCAATTGAACGTGGGACTGTTTAGGTCTGGGATGTTTTAAAGATTGTGTTCTTTTATTTCAAAATTTTATTTTATTAAGCGTTGTTTCCACAGCATTTTTGATCAGTTCTTTTGCATTTATCTTGTATCGTCCCAGTTTTAGTTTGTTTATTTTGCAAGTTTTACATTATAATTATGTTATATGTGGAAGTTGATACAGTTTTCAAGGAACCTCTATTATGTAAACTGAATGTTTTGCCTATATTCTATCATGATCTTCGGTTTCTCTCTTGAAAATGAGGTTGTTGAGGTCTTATGGAGTACAAACTATCTCATTCAATCCCCAAACTCCCATGGTTCCTTCCTAAGCTAAGTCACATAATATTTGTCTAAAAAAAGGCATCATAATATACTGAGAGAGTTACACGTTCTTTTATCTACTGTATTTCTCTCACTTCAACATCAGGTTTTTAGAATCTCGGTTGCTGTTGTTGTTGTTGTTGTTGTTGTTGTTCCTGTTCCCCAAGCTGCCTGGCCGAACAGCCCCAAGGCCCTGAGCAAGGCCAAGGCCACAACCGAGCGCCCCCACAGAACCCTCCCCGCCGACCACAATAAAGCCTGGGTGACCGAAGCCACTCCATGGCGGGGAGCTGAGGAGGGTGCGGAAATGCCCGGGAAACCAAAGCCCCACCCAGGGCCCTGTGTCCCTCAGCAATTATGAAGAGAAAGTTGAGGGGCAAGGGAAAAATGTGACGCTTTGGCTTCCAATCTTGGTAGATTGGGAGGTCAATCCACGTTAGAGACGCCGTCACTTGAGATCTAGAAAATATATAAGTAAAAGGAACAGTCAGAGTAAGCTATGGGTATGGCAGAGATTGCTCAGTTCTCACTCTAATAGACCAGCCCATCACCACATGACTAGAACCCAATCCTCTCAGCATCAGCTAGGAAAGGCCCTAGAAAGCCGCCTTTGGCGGGGGGATAGCTCCCCTATTTCAACCCTTTTCGGGGTTGGGCACCCGCCTCTCTCGGTTGCTGTTGAAGGTAATGCAGTTATATTAAGTTTTCATTAGTCAAGAAGATATAATTTGAAGTTAGTTTGAACATTGATATATACAGTACTGTACGTTATGATCTGTTTCTCTCACTTGAACTTTGGATTGTTGAGGTCTGGGTTGTTGTGGAAGGTGGTGTCATGGTAGACTATGGAGGGAGGGAAGGCACAACCAACCACGAAGGTGTCTCCCACAGTCGACCACTGGGGCTCACCGTAGAAAGCCATCACCTCAAATAAAGGGGATAAAGAACAACCTATGAACATAGGATTTTTTTTATTTTTTATTTATATATATATTTTTTTTTCGTATAAATAGATAAATTAATTAACGTCCTTTTCATTATACTGTATTATGGTGACTATTAGATGATTTTATTAGTATAAATTTGATAACAATAGGCTAGTTATCCCCTTGCATTAACTGGCTTAACACTATCTGGTGCGACGTCTTGAGGATAATATGATATTTTTCATTGTTATTGAGGGTTTTGATTGATTTGCCATTTTTGAGCATTGTAATTCGAGCTGTATGATGTAAAAGACAAATTATTGAATGTCATGAAGAAATTTATACTGGTAGTGAAGCATGTGTAAGAATAATTTGTATACTAAGTGAATGGTTTAGTGTCCAGGTTGGATTGAGACCGGGATGTGTGATGTCACCCTGGTTGTTTAATTATATACAATACACAGATGGGGTAATACGATAATTAAAGTATTATTTGCTGACTGTGAGTATAACCTATGCCAGTAGGTTATTTGTGAAAGTATGTGAAAGACGAGGTCTGAATGTAAATGTGAATACAAGCAAAGTGATGGTAGTAGAAAGAGAAAGATACACTGTATGTAATGATATGGTTAATGGAAAGTAACTTGAAGTAGTAGAACAGTTTACGTATCTTAACACCTAACGAGCGGCCTAGGCGGTAAATAATATGTAGCCACCAGCGGGGTGTTTTTACCCAAAATAGGGCTGTTTACGTGATCATTTTCATGCCTAAATAAGACCCAGAGCGTAAAACAAGTATCTATCCCTGAAAGGTCATAAACAGAGCTTTCCAATGACACCCCAACGATCCTTGTATGACCGCTAGTTTTCTTGCAACAATCGCGCAACACGAGTGCAAAAACCATGTAATTCGGTACTTTCCCCACACAATTCACTATGTAGCGAGTGTGAGAGGGTGGAGGAGGGTGGGATTCATGTCAGTTGGTCCACCTCGGTGGTCTGGAGCAGTCATACGCTCGCTACTCTCTTGCCACCACTTGTCTCTCTCTCTCAGCAACATTACGTGCTGAAAATGCCACACGACTTATGTTGTGAGCCGCCACATAGTCCAAATTTCTTTCACTCGACATATGATGCGCGCCGCTAAAGAAGGGTTAATGGAGCCATGATTGAGAAAAGATAATGTGCAAGACAAGTAGAAAACAGACTAACACAAGGAAGAAAGGTAGCTGGAGCAATGGAAGCTCTGATCAAGAGCAGAAACTTAAGTATGGAGGAAGTGAGAGGATTACATGTGTGTGGTTTAGTGCCAACACTGATGTATGGGTGCGAAACTCTGGTATGACAAAATGATGAAAAGTCGCGGGTAAGAGCAGTTGAAATGGCCTTGCTAAGTAATGCCTGTGGAGTAAGAAAAATGAACATATGGGAGGCATGTGGAATTAAGAAACCTGTTGATCAGACTAGAATGACTGAAGAAAGAGTAGTAAAAAGGATGTACTGTATGTCAATAAAATGGAAGAAAGGAGACGTGGAAGGCCGATAAGAAGATGGTATCATATAGTGTCTCAATGTGTATCAAAGTGTGAAAAGGAAATGGATTAAGCAAAAGAAATAGCAAATGAATGGATGAAGTGTGTTAGGGAGAGCATATGAAGGTCTCTGTATTACATGACAAACCTGGAAGGTCTTCATCCCAGATGACAATGTGTAGCGACTTTATTGTGGAAAATGTATAGCATCTGAGTTGAAGCCAATGATTTTGGGGGCTGGTGAATTAATGGTGTTCCGAATGCTAGAATGCATGCTATTGGCTGGCGTCTATTATATGTATTCTTTCCCTGTCATATCTTTTCTCTGTCCTAGATTTCTCGATGATCCTCCCTACCCCTTTA